>KZ505831.1:255920-297377 GCA_002844005.1 Limosa lapponica baueri | reverse complement strand
CGCCTCCAGCCCCTTGTTCGTTGTTTTAACCTTACAGCTTTCATAGATGATAGGACGTTCTGTGAAGCTTTGTAACTTTGGGTCAGGCTGGGAGAACTTTCTGGAATTATTGTGTTCCAGAGGATAAAAGTAAGTATAACTCCTAAATCTGGTCACTTTGTATGCTGTGTGTTTTGCTATAGTTCTTCTTCCCACCCTGCTCAGTTGGGAGGAAGTTGGCAAATAGGGGAAGTACAGATGCGGTGTGTCACACTGTAGTGCTGGGCTGGCTTTTACTGGGGCTCCCGGTGTGGCCAGAGCCAAACTGCTTTCTGCCAGCAGAGGTGAAGAGTAACACTCAGCTCTCCCTCTCCTTAGCTTCCTCCTCCTTTCGTTACCCCAGGAAAGGAGCTAGGCTTTCGAAAGTGATGTCTTGTGGTGAAAGACCTGAAAGCTGTCTGTAGTGCATAGCAGGTGGCAGACCCACCGTGGGACCTTCTGGGAGGTGACCCTGCTGCTGAGGGAGATGTCACTTGGTTCTGTCTTCCTATTTCTCCTTGCTCTCTGTTAGAGTGAGGCAACTAAGTATCCTGACCGCATCCTTTGGGGACATCTTTCCTCATAGCTCCACTTGAGTCATCTTAAATGCTGTTACAGCAGGCAGAAAAATCTCTCCCCTCGGGGAGAATGTGAGGACATGAAGGATTTAAGATTAGGTCTGCTGGTGTGACACTCCCTCTCCAACAGCTTTTACAAACAGCGCCACAAGACACACACATAAGCTGTGTGTTTCTGGTAAGGCTTAGATGCTACTGGCAACGCTGGGGGGTGTGTGTGTGTGACTCTCCACAAGGCCGGCCTTTCTCAGCCTGTTTGGTCTGTGTCGAGGTGAACCGATAAACAGAAGTGAGGATGAGCAGGGGCAGCTGCTGGATGGAGACAGCTCTGGGCAGAAAGGGCCTTAAGTGTGACATAGCATACCGGGAAATGGGCCGCTTTGGGTTAAGGGGAGATGGCAGCTGCTGGTAGCAAAGCCAATGTCCCAAGACTGTCTCTGCTGACTAACCCTGGTGTAGATCATGATCAGAAGTGATGTTGTCACTGTGGTGTTCTGCTCGTAATGCCATCAGCTCTGCTAGAACTACCGCCAAGTGGTTCATTACACCGTTAGTGAAACAGTGGAGCACGAGGCAGAAGCCTCTGAAGAAGGGCTACAGGTCTTTTTAATAGCTCCAGCAGCTCACTGGGAAGCTGCAGACTGGAGGGAGTTGATCAGTCCCTTCCGACTTGCAAGTCCGTTGACCCCTACAGGTCAACAGGATTGAGGACAGACCTTGCTAATTACTCTTCTACCTTGGTCCTTTCCCATGCTGGATCATGTGGGAGATGCTCAGCCCAGCTTGTTGGCTGCTGCTTGCTGCAGCAGCCTCTTCCACCTTTTGAAAAGCCCAGAAGAGTTCATCAAGGTGCATAGAATCATAGGATTGTCTGGGTTGGAAGGGACCTTTCAGATCATGGAGTCCAACCGTCAAGCTAACACTGACAAAACCCGTCACTAAACTTAGTGTTGCTAAGCAGCACGTCTGCCCGTCTTTTAAATACCTCCAGGGATGACGATTCCGCCCCTTCCCTGGGCAGCCTGGTGTGCAACTAGCTCATTAGCCCTGCACAAAGGCAACAAAAAGCGCAGCAGCGTGGACTTAACATTTGTCTGTGTTGTCACATGCTTGTCACCTGGAGAAGCTGTTACAGGTCACGACATCTTGCCGTACGGTGTGCACCCGGTCGTGGGAGCACCGAGAACGGGGGGCGTGCGGGCCTTATCAGCAGCCGTGGGTGAAACAAGGGTGGGCGGATGTTTGTGGCACCAGGGCTGGCTGTCCCCAGCAGCTGTTATTGTCCGTGTGAGAGAGGCCGGCAGCGTGGAGGGGCGCTGATTTGAACATGCCAGCTTGAAACGCTGGCACAGGCCCCTGTGCTGGCGGAAGCGCTATTGTGCCGGGGTGTTAGGAGGGCTGTAGCCGTGCCAGCCAGACTTCGCAAACAAAGCGTCCGGCTTCGCGGCGATTTCTTCTCGCACAGCTGAGATTTCTGGCCTGGATTGCAGGATGGAGGGGAGCCTAGAAACGCGGCCTCTCCGTCGGGAGAGCTGCGGCTCCTGAATAGAGCCGGCTTGGCTGGGGGGGCTACCCCGCTTGTCTGTTCGAGCCCGGTGGGGAGAAAGGAGGGAGGGGAGAGGGTTGGTCCGGCCGCATGATGCTGGGGGGGGGGGGGGGGGGGGGTGTGCTTATCCCAGGCCCACCCCACGGGCTGCCCTTGCGCGGGGCAGGAGGGCGGCTGCACCGCCGGCGGGACGGGAGGGAGCCCCGGCTGCAGCCCCCAAGGGACGGGGGGGCGGCGGCGGCGGCGGCAGCCGGGGAGCCATCGCTTCCTGGCGGGGGCGGAGCGGGCGCCGGCGCAGCCGGTGAGCGGCGGGGGGATGCTCTACCCGGGGATGTGACACCAGGGAAGTCTTCAGCCGCCCTGTGGCTGTGCCGCGGCTGCCGGCCCTCCTCCGGCATGCAGGGGCCTGGAGGTAAAGGATGGAGGGTCCAGGGGGTGTGCCAGGGTTGGGGGGCCAGGGGGGGATGAAGGGGGACGTTACTGGGGATGTCACAGGCTGAGGTCACAGGCTGGCGTTATCGGGTAAGCTGGGGAGAGGAAATGCGAGTTCCAGTTCTGGGAGAGCGGGTATGGGGGCACCCTCCTTCCTTGGGGTGCGTGGGGCTCGGTGTCCATGGCAGATAGCGCTCGTTTTGGTGGCCCGCTGCCGCCCTGTCCATCATGCTTGCATGCGGGGCTCTTGTGCAGCAAAGAGCTTGGTTTTCTCTGTCGCAAGAATCCCTTTGCGGTCAATGTCATGCTGGGCTGAGATGATGAAGCGTGCTGGCTCACTCGAGCTGTCTGCAGTTTCTGTTCCTCCTTTTTCTTGGGCTGATCCTGGAAGTGCTCTCCTCGGGCACCTCAGCCTTTGGCCCGAGTTAAATTCCTGTATCCCTCTATTTCACATGTTCCTCTCTATTAGTGTTCACTCTAGCCCAAGGCTGAATTCATATAGGTTTCTTCTCTCTTCTCTCATGACAGGTGCTGAGAAGATGGCCTCCCCAGGTGCCCCAGGGACCCGCATGACGTCCACAGTCAGTATCAACATTTCTACCCCTTCCTTCTACAACCCACAGAAGAAGTTTGCACCTGTGGTCGCCCCTAAACCCAAGGTGAACCCCTTCAAGGCTGGGGGTGCGTCAGAGCCATCGCTGCCCCCCCCTCCTGGAGCTGGCGCCCAGCGTGCCCAGATAGGGAAGGTGGGGGAGATTCCATCAGCATCCATGTCCCTGCTGGTAGAAGGTAGGTGAGGGCTGACATGGCAGATATTGAATAAACCTTTCTAAATTCTCAGGGTGTGGGGTTTGTAACTGGGCTAAACATGAGAATAGGGGCATAACTACTGGAAGTGATAGATACTCTTGCTGTAGAAGCTGGTGGGTTCCAGAATGAGATGAAACGATTGTAAAGGGATCTCAGAATCCGTAGTATCTCCATTAGGAAAGGAGCCAGGAAGGCAGCCCTCCATTGCACTGATGCTGGAGGAATGTAATGGATTTTTTGTAGTATTCCCTGCGTGCGTAATTGTGTAACTGCAGTCAGTTTCTGGCCAGCATGTCTGAGAGCAAATGTGTTGCAGGGAAGTTGACCCTGATGGTGAGGAATCATGCTGTTCTCCTTCTTGTTGATGTATTTCGGCTCAAGTTGGTTGTTTCTGGCTGTAGAGGTCCTTCTTGCAATCCTGCAATTGCCATCTTTGCTGCTGAAGAAATAATTGCATGAAAAAATGGTAGAAGCTATCATAAACAGGAAGTGAGACTTAAAGTTTGTATGGCCTGTGGAGTTTTATACTTTTTCCTAGCGGTTTGGGTTGGGTGTGTTTTCCTGTGTAGAGTGACTTCTTGCTTTAGTGTTGTTTTCTTTTCTTTTTCTGTCTCTTTTTTTTTTTTTTTTTTTTCTTTCCTGTGGTGGTAGGATGGGGTTTTGTGGGTTTGGTTATTTGGGGTGGGTTTTTTTTTGTTGGTTGGTTGGTTTTGTGTCCTCTGAGAAGCAGCAGGTACCTGGTTGTGTGGCTCCCTAGTTGGAATTGATCAGCATGGATCTGCTGGAAATTTCCCTAGGGATTTCTTGCTAATGCTTGATGCTGCATGTTACCCAAGACACTAGCAGGGTGCACCTCAGTTGGGACACACATGATCAGATAATGATAACTGCTGTTTAAAATAGCCTAGCGTAGGCTGTGCAACGCTGGTGCAGCACTAGGTTAGCGTGCTAAGTTAGTGGGCAGCTGACCTGATGGCAGGAAGGCTGGTCCTGTGCGCGGAGAAGAGAAATTACTTACTAAGTCATTTTTTCCATTTCTTGAGTCACAACGTCCTTGGAATGTTGATGCTTCTGTCTCCTAGAATTGTACCAGCTAACTCTGGTGACCTTTTTCTCATATGTTGTTGGCTGGAATCTTGTGTCCGTAATCCAAGGTCCCATCTTAGGCTTTATGATTTTCTGCCACAGTTGTGTGAATTAGGGATGTGCCTGTCAGGTCTTAAGCTGACACAAATACATTATCTGAAGTACAAAAGCAGACAGATGGATGTTAAAAATTATTTTACAATATGCAGCGCGAGTGGAGGATTGGGTGTTGTTTTCTCCACTATGAAAGAACTAACTTGACAGAAACATCAGCAAAAAAACCCATTTGGCTTAAGCTGCTGTGTCACCAACGGGTGAGGGCTGCCAGCAAAACATCTGAAGTACAGATGAACCACCAAAACTCAGTCATGAGGGAAATGATTTGATCCTTCCCTGATGCATCTCTTCAGTCTCTTCAAAATCTCTCCCTTTCCTAGACATTGCCAAACACATAGTAGTATAACATAAAGCCATAGAAATTGGTCTCTTTGTCTTAAATGACAGGATGGCTAAGTTAGTATTGCTGTAGGAATATTATGTTTAGTATTGATTGTTCTATAAATCTGGCATAGTGACTTTGTGGGGAACTTTTTATTTGTTTGAATAATTCATAAAATAGGCTTTTAGTGTGTCTGAAACAATGTGACAGCAGATCAGGGCTTTGTTTCTGCAATATTCTTTATCATTTCAATAAATCAAAAGGCAAGTGGATACAAACTTGATCCCAAACTGTAGTTTCAATGAAAAAATACCAGTCCAGTGTTAATTCCCCCCAAGCAGAGTTGCTACGACACAAGAAGGCTTGGAAGAGGTGCTGCATGCCAGTGTAGTTTGTGCGTGTCACTGGCTAATAAGATTTTGGCTTTAATTTTCTGAAAGGCCAGTATCATCTCCCTTAGGTTACAGATGAGAAGTCTTTATGAAAGTCTGTTGACAACAGCTGGATATAAAGATGAGACAATTTGATTAGCACTGTTCAAAGTTGCACGTGGTGTATCAAGAGTGAAAACCATGGTCTTTTCACCTTACGGCTTGTTGGGGCTAGCTAGGAAAAGAGGTGGGTGTCCAGAAGAAGGGATGTGGAAGTTATGCCTCCTTGTCCTCTTCAGTGTTCTTTGCTGCTTGGATGGTAAGAGGACGACTTCTCCCTTACATGGTGAAGAGAAGAGGATTCACATTTATTTTACTGTATTGTAGTAGAAAATGTCTCTTTTTGCCTGTTCCATACCTCTGGGCAGATATGAATAGGTGGAAGCGAGGGGATTTTCTTCTGGGAGATGGAGGCACTGTGGTGCTTTTCAGCCTGCTTAAAAGGGTTCTGGAAAATTTCTCATGTAGTAATCTGTATTGAGCATGAAGACATTTTAGCCTCTAAAAGGAAAGCTGTTTTCATCTCCCAAAAAAATAAAGCAGCTTCAAAGATTCCCCGTGTGTATAAAGGGAAGTTGGTCCAACTTCCTTTTTTTCCCCACACTTGTTTCTTACAGTGCTTCCTAGCCAGCTGCGAGGGGCAAGCTTGTTTTCCTGTAGCAATGCAGGCTCTTCAGGGCCCCGGGTTGTCCGCTGGCATTCCTTCTAATGCTGCTCTCAGTTCCGCCATCTGAGCCAGTTACTGGCGAGGGAAGCATATGCTAAGGGACCAAAGAATGAGAGGGGGAGTGAAAAAGGGCATAGTAAGTTACGTTGCCCAATTATACAAGAACTGTTCCCAGTGACTAGTGGCAGTAGCTACTGAGGAAAGTTTATAGGATGGCAAATAGCTTTGGACAAGGTGAAAGCCAGCCTGTGGAGTTGATTTGTCCTTGACGGGTGTTGGGGTCCCCTGGGTGCTGAGGAACTACTTGCTAACTTCAAGATTCCTTCAGGGGTTTGTGCTGGCTAAAAGTAATAAATGATCCAAACTTGCTTTTATTCTCGTTCTTCCTCATAGACCTGCCACCGCCACCTCCTCCCCCACCTGGAGAGGAGGCAAGTTTCTCCTCAAACTGTGCTTTTCCACCACCCCCACCACCCTTTGAAGAGCCTTTTCCACCAGCCCCAGAAGAAGTTTTTCCTTCTCCTCCTCCTCCTCCTCCGCCGATGTTCGATGAAGGTCCTGTGAGCATGGTACCTGCCCCACAGGTGAGTGAGGTCAAGGGAAGTATAGTTTCTCGTGATGCTCTGTGAGCTGGGGCAGCTTCTCGCTACTCTCTGAACTCAGCAGCAGGAAGCCTTGAGATCTGGGAAAGCTGAAAATGCTACCGCACGATGGACCAGCATAGGTTAGGGTGTCGACTTGGCTGGGCTGCATCTCTGCAGATGAAGGACCTGGGGTTCCTGGTGGACAGTGAGTTGAATGTGAGCCAGCAATGCACCCTTGTGGCAATAAAAGCCAACCACACGCTGGGCTGCATTCGTGAGAGAGTAGTCCGCAGGACAAGGACGGTGATCATTCCTCCCTCTTCAGTGCTAGTGAGGTTGCGTCTTGGAGGACTGTTTCCAGTTGGGCTCCGCAGTATAACAACCCCGGAGGAATACTGAACTAGGTGCAGTCCAGGAAAGGGTCTCAGGGATCATTTGGGGGTTGGAGCATGTGATGCAAGAGCTGGGTTTGTTCAGCCTGCAGAAGAGGAGGCTGAGGCAGGGATCTAACTGCAATCTGCAACACCTAAAGGAGAGCTGGAGAGACAGCAGATTCTTCTCACTGGGGCGTAACGAGAGACAATGGACACAAGTTGCAGCAAGGGAAGTTCCTGTTGGACAGAAGAAAAACCTGTTCTCCTGCAAGGGTGGCTCAAGACTGGCACAGGTGCCTAGAGAGCCTGGGAAATCTGCGTCCTTGGGGATGTTCAGAAATCATCTGGACAAGACACTGAGTAACCTGGTCTAGTTTAAGAGTTAGCCCTGCTGTGAGCAGGGTGTTGGGACTTGAGACCTCCAGATGTCTTTTCCCACCTAAATCTGTCTGTGAGCTCCTTTGGGCTGTGCATTTTCCCACTGTTTGTAGAACTTGGAGACTGTGTCCTGTTCATCCTCATCAACTTGCTATCCACTCAAAGCAAGGAGCAGATGTGTACCACAGTCCAAAGTATCAAAATCTGCTATTGTAAGGGGATACACCCGGTTCTCTGGCTGTTCCTGTAATGTGCTCTGCTCCCTCTTTCCTCATGGATGGTGGTGTAGGTACGTGGCAAGATGAGCAGCGTTGATCTTGAGTTTGACTCACTGTCCCTAATGTTGGATGACATGGAGAAGAATGACCCCTTCAAATCCCGGGTGAGCTCTCCAGAGTGTTGCAGGTGGAAGGAGAGATGACTGGTTTGCTGAACAGAGGTAGTGAGAATGGTGCTACTGAAGATTAAAAAGTCTGGATAAACCATAGCACAGAAGTGTTTGTGAAGGACCAGAAAGCATAGATCTTGAAACTTAGCAGGTTTGCTAAATATGTAACAGTGTGGGAACTCTTAGCATCATGGGTCTGGGATAGCTGCTGATTTACTGCTATACACAGCCTATTTTCTCTTTCACCTTGCCAATAACTGCCTGTTTCTCTCTGCTGCTTCCCTTTACAGATACCTCCAGCATCCACAGGTTCTCCAGAGAAACCATCAGCCCCAAAAGCCCATGTGGAAATACCATCTGCACCCAGAGATGCTCCTCAATCCTTTCCTTCCAAGTTCACTCCGAAGTCCAGTGGAAGCTTATCTTTCAAGCCCCATGGAGTGGATTCGACCCCCTCCCCAAGTGCATGGGTAGCCTCACAGCAGTGCAAGGAGCCTCTAGCACCGGTCCCTCCACCCCCATCTCTCCCTCCTGCTCAGCCTACCCCTAAATTTACCCCACCCGCTGTTGCTGGCTCTCCAAAGTCTGGGTCCAAATCAGGTGCCAATGTTCCCATGGCTCCCTCAAACTCTACAAGATACCCTACCTCCTTTCAGACTCAGTTCACAGCCCCTTCACCTTCAGGTCCCTCCTCACGGCCGCAGCCTCCCAATTTCACCTACGCCCAGCAGAGGGAAAAACCCCAAGTGCAGGAGAAGCCACGTCCCACAGAACAACCTGCTGCTGCAAAAGACATGGTAAGGGATAGAGTGGGGACCAGTGTCTTTGGACAGACACAGGATGGCTGGGAGTGGAGGATGAGGAGGGAGGGTCTGTCCCAGGCTAGGGGAAGCTGTTACCCATCTGAAAGAGAGGTATAACTAGAGACAGTGGTGGAGAGGAATAGGACTACATGTAAAGGTAGAAAGAAGCAAGCACAGTGGATGGCAGATTGTTCCCTAGAAAGAGACAGAGAGGAGAAGGAAAGGTGAGAGAAGTAGGTTTATTAGTGACAGGGTGAGAAGGAGTCTGCCTATGAGTGTCCTGAATGTTTCCTTTTCCTGCAGCCTAGACCTATAGGCTCCAGTGCAGATCCACCTAGGGGAAACTCCTGTCTGACCATGAAGGAGGTAGAAGAGCTGGAGATGTTGACCCAGAAACTAATGAAGGATATGGAGCATCCACCCCCAGCAGAGGCTGCTACTTCTGGTGCGTTCCCTCAGTGGACAGCAGTAGGACTGAGACTGTGATGGGTTTTCATCTCTCCTTAACCCTTTCTTCTTCCTTTGACAGAGCTCTGTGGCTTCTGCCGGAAGCCCCTGTCGCGAACCCAGCCAGCTGTGAAGGCCCTGGACTGCCTCTTCCATGTGGAATGCTTCACCTGCTTCAAATGTGAGAAGCAGCTGCAGGGGCAGCAGTTCTACAATGTGGATGAGAAGCCCTTCTGTGAGGACTGCTATGCTGTGAGTCACTGGGATGAAAGCTGCTGGAGAGAGCTGAGCTTGCTGTGGTTGCTCTCTTCTGCTTTCCCTTCCTCCTTCCATCTTGACTGTCTGTAGTGTAGCCTTTCAGGGGCGAGGGCTTGTATTAATGTTTCTTACTTGTTTCCTTTGGGCTCAGGGGACCTTGGAAAAGTGCAGTGTCTGCAAGCAGACCATCACAGACCGGATGCTGAAGGCCACTGGTAACTCATACCATCCCCAGTGTTTCACCTGCGTGATGTGCCATACCCCTCTTGAGGGGACCTCTTTTATTGTGGACCAGGCCAACCAGCCTCACTGTGTGGATGACTACCACAGGTACGGAGAGAGCATGTGCCATGTGGTGTCTGAAAGAAGGCAGGTCCCCCTCACACCTGTTTGATTTTGCTGCAATATGGGGTTGGGTTGCCCATGTCATCTGTTGGACATGAGATTAAAAATGAGCCAGCGATGTATCTCGTAGCAACTGAGGTCTTTTTCCCATCTAAACTTCATTGTGATTTATTATTCCTCTGCTGCTAATACTAATGTATGGCAGTGAGAAACTTGCATTGAATGTCACCACGGTGGTCATGATCTCCTCCCTGTTTCTGTGTGTTGCAGGAAGTATGCTCCACGCTGCTCAGTTTGTAGTGAGCCTATCATGCCAGAGCCTGGAAAGGATGAGACGGTGCGTGTGGTGGCTTTGGAGAAAAATTTCCACATGAAATGTTACAAGTGTGAGGTAAGCATGGTGGCCCCGCTCCTCCCATCTCTCCCATGCCCATCACCAGCAACCAGGCACCGTTGTTGTCTGTCCTGACCAAACACTAAAGGTGTTTTGAATTAATCTGGAGCATTTTTGAAGCGGGTTCAGAAAAAGATTAGATCATAGCATCGTAGAATATCTCAAGTTGGAAGGGACCCATTAGACGTTCACAGACCACAGGTCCATAAACAAGGACTGTGCAGGGTTGTAGTCTCTGACATCCCTAATACAGCAGCTGGGCAACATGCTGGGATCACAGAAGGAGCGTGCTCTTCCCTCAAAATAGTATCTTCTGTGAAGCATCATCAGAGACAGAGCGGTGGGCTTGAGCCATTGTCCTGATCCAGCGGGGCATTTCTTACATCCTCGACCGCGTTTACCCTGCTGTTGGCTGCCATCGAGCTCCTTCCCTCTTCTCTTTCCCCGTTTAGGACTGTGGGAAGCCCTTGTCCATTGAAGCAGACGAGAATGGGTGCTTTCCGCTGGATGGGCACGTGCTGTGCATCAAATGTCACACCGTTCGTGCCAAAACGGCACGCTGAGGAGCTTGGAGTGGGCGTACCCTTCAGACCCCTGCACTCAATACTCTTCCCCTCCCCGCCATTGTCCTATCCCTCTGCCTGTCCAGGCGGATTGCTACCAACGGAGACTATGCCAGAGCAGTTCTTTAATCATGTAGGATTCACCGCTCCTAGACTTCGCTCTGCACACCCACCAAGAAAGAACCTCTTGTCTTGTCACCGCTTCCTGGCCACAGCGTATTCCGGGCTGGGGGGCTATGAGCAAGGTGAGTGCACAATCTCTGTTCTCTCAAGACTCTGGAGGAGGAAGACCAGACCTCCACCACTGCCTGGTGGAAGTAGCAAGAACAACCTTGTAGCAGGTGCTGGGAAGGGCTGATGAGGATTCTTCTGTTCCATGGAGCCAAGAATGATGATTTGACCTTAGAAGGTGGAAGCCTCCATCTTGGCACCACTTCTGTCTTTGATTATTTTTATATTTTTTTTTTCTTGTGACACCTCATTATAAGAATGTCTTCCCCTGCCCCCTCCCTCACTCCTGGGTTAGAGTGTGGAGGCAGAACATACCGGGAATCTCTGTTATCATTGCTGGAAAAAGTGAACCTACTATAGCTTTTCTGTCTCTAATGGATTTTAATGGCTAACTGTCTTAATGCTTTTTTTTTTTCCCTTAGCCAGATTAAACTGGCAATGTTTGGAATCCTACTCTGTTCCTGAGTTTGGAAACTTTTTTTTTTTAAAAAAAAAAATCTGTTTCCCTCCCCAAAATTAATTGTTTCCCAGTGTGGTTTCTGGACAGCCAGGCTGGGCACCGGAGTAGCAAAGCAGTCCAAAGAATGCATGTTTACAAATAAAGGCTGTCATAAGGATGGGCAGCACATGGTGAGGAGGCACCTCGGAGCGTGGATGAAGATTGAGCAGATTGAGGAATGTCTCCCTGTTCCAGTAGGGGTTCTTTTTGCTGCTGTAAGTGAAAGCTGCAGTGTAATTGCAGTGTATTGTCTGGCTCCAAGTGTTAACTGCACTGAGCCCCACTTCCTGGACTAGAAACTCTCAAACTGAACAAACCTTTTGAATAACTACACTGTCCAACCACTGTTTGCATTCAATAAAATGTGGGGTTTTTCCATTAACATGTGTCTGCTGTATTTGTTCAGCTACCCGTGAGAATTGCTGTCCTAAGCAGTAGAGAATGTATGTGTAGTTGCTATTCCACCTACCCTCCAGAGACGATGAGTCTGAAAATGGCCTTTCCACCTTTTGCTCTCCTTTTCAGACTGTTTGGTTTCCTACTTTTCTGTGGCTGAGGAGTAGCTCTCACTTAAAGCAGGGGAAGACTGCATTTCAGTAGACAGCAAAATTGTAGTCTGCTTGATGGTGTCACTGAGAGGCAAGTTACTACAGTCTACTCGCCACTGGAACAAAGTGGTCGATTTGCTTGCTGTGCCTTAACTATTGCTGCTCTGAAAGTGTTTGTACTTGATGTTTATGGTTTTAAGCATGGTATCGTCTTGGTCACTGGTGGTGAAACTCCTATTTGTGGTGAGCATCAATGATCCTACACTTCAAAGACATGAAACCTATTCTTGTTCTCTTGCTGGCTTTGACTCCTTTGACTCCTCTTTAATGACTCTTTGCAAATTGATCTTTGAGGTTTCCTATAGAATGAGCAAAGACTAAACAGACTGTACATTTGCTCTCTTTTTCATATCTGAGTTTTTGCTGGTTTGTAGGCATTGTTTTGAGTGGTTGTTTCCAGATTATGTGATTAAAAGCTCATGCCCGCAAACACCGAGGAGCACAGAGAAGAGAAACAATGACCCAGCTCCTCCCAGAGGTATCAGAGGACTGTAGCCCTGGTGTCTGCTATGAAACCTGCCTAACAGAGTCAATGGGAATGGCTCTCTGGATCACCTTGCAGATAGACTAAGAGGAGGTTAGTCCCTCTGAGGGGCATGGGGTGCAGGGGAACAGCAGTTGGGGACTGTTAGAACACTTGTTATGGGATGTGTAGGGGCAGGATCAAAGGCAGGAAAAGGGATTGATCAGGGAGAGGAAGCAGCAGGGAAACTCTGGTGGGGAAAGGGGCACAGAAGGGGTTGGCTGCACATAGACAGTATGCTTGTGTGGCTGTGTCCTGTGTGTCGTCAGTGCAGTCGGTCTTGTCTTCTTATTAAACCCTTCTTTTTTTTTTTTTTTTAATTTTCTTATGTGAGGAGACTTGGTTCAGTGCATGTGGAGGTCTAAGCACCAGCAACTGGAAATACCTGGGTGCAGGCGTATCGTGCGGGTGTGTATGTCCGTGTATAATCACTAGCAAAAATCAAGTCAGAGTAGCTGGTGAGTGCGTAGGGCAAGAGACTTGAGAGCCATGAGTTGGCATGGCTGGGAGTCTGGCAGGTTGCTGGGGAGACCAGTCTGAGAGCCAGCTGCTGGAGCTCCCAGGAGGACCAAGCCAGCTACTCCTGGGTCTGGAAGTCAGCTACCGGGAAGCCTGAACCAGCTACCAGAGAGGTGTGTGAGGTGACTGGGAGACCAGGGAATCCTGGGGCCAGCTGCTGGGTACAGCCAATGTGTAAGTCCCAACATCTAAGGCTAATTGTTGGAGGGCTTTGCCAGCTTAGGCTCCAGAACATCAACCCAGCTACTGGATAGCTGGTCTTAGACCCCAGAGGGATGCATAGTATATATGTATATATTTCCTGCTAACAGGTTCATCCTGATCAGCCAGAGAAGGGAATAGCATCAGGCCGTTTGTGCTGTGCTACCATGACTGCTGAGTTTTCTGCCTCCAGCCAGTCATGTACAGTGTGTGTGCATACACATGCACATCCCATATACATGTATATTTTTACGTGTTGGGGATACGTGCTCAGGCTTGCTACTGGCTGTATCTGAGGACATGGAACTGAGCAGCCTCTTCTCTGTCAGGCCAGTTCATTCAGCAGCTCCTCACAGTTGGAGTTGGAAGGGACCTCCCTGCTCAGGGCAGGGTCAACCACAGCAGGTTGCTCAGGCACGTACCCTGTCAGTTTTTTAATACCTCCAAGGGTGAGAGCTCCACAGCCTCCCTAGGTAACCTGGTCCAGTGTTTAACAACTCTCACAGTATGTTTTTTCTTACCTTCAAATGGAATTTGTTGTATTTTGATGTGTTCCCGCCGCTGCTGCTCCTTTCACAGGATACCACTGAAGAGAATCTGGATCCCTCTTCTTCATTCCCTCCCATCAGGTATTTACATGCAATGATAAGAGCCACCCAAACCATCTCATCTTGAGGCTCACCAGTCCCAGCTCTCTCAGCCTTTCCTCGTATGTTAGGTGCCCTAATCCTTTCAAAATCATAGTGACCTTTCACAGGACTTGCTCCAGTAAGTCTGTGCCCTTCTTTGTACTGGGGAGCCCAAAATTGGACACAATGCTCCTGATGTCTGACGAATGCTGAATAAAGGGGAGGACTTGCCTCCCTCCAGCTACTGGTGATGCATTTGCTAATGCAGCACAGATACTGTTGGCCGCCTTTGCTATAAGAACGTGTTACTGGCTGAAGTGCAACTTGCTGCTCGCTAAGACCTGCGAGTCCTTCCCTGCAAAGCTGCTTTCCAGCCAGTCAACACCCACCACGGACTGGGGCTGTTCCTCCCCAGTCGCAGGACTCTGCCTTTCCCCTTTGTTCGACTTCAGGACTCTCCTCTCTTCCCCTCTCTCCCATCTATTAAGGTTCCTCTGAAGGGCAGCACAACTATCTGATGGATCAGTCACTCCCAATTTTCTATCACCTGCAAGGATAGGCTAAAGTTTACATACGCGTGACACAAGCTCATAATCTTCAGGGCTTATCTTCGAGCCTGCGTATCTGCCACGTAGCAATTTTATTATCGCTACTTCATGTTAAAGACACCTATTGCTATGAGTGAACTTACTGATAGACTAACACGATTCACAGGAAGAGCTTAGCTTATCACCTGTATCCCTTACTATAGTTGCAGTGACGTGAGTAGCTGATCCATGTGTACCATGGTTCCTTGTGTATACTCCACTGCTGCTCGTGTTGAACGGAAACCAGCCTTCTTGCTTACAGTTGCAGGTCTTTAGAGCTCTGCTTCTTAACTCGTCTGTCATTTATGGTTAAGCAAGACCTTCCCAGGAGCAGCAGTGTTAATTTATAGCCTTAAGAATTCAAAGCATTGTACAATTATACAAACACTGATAGCTAGCTACAGCAACTAACTGATTGCTGCAGGACGAGCACTCACCTTCTTCACCAACTTACACTTAGCTCAAGCACTGAAAAATACATCTTGAGGTGACTGCGCTTCCCAGGTATAAGAAAGACTTAGGAACACCAGAGTGAGACTTTTTTTCCCACCCCTCCTGTTATGCAGCAGAAGGAAGTAGTACTCACATGCATTTCATTAAACTACAGCAGTAGCTTCTACTATTTCTCACGGTTTAGGGGTAAACACAGGAGCTGTAAAAAGATGGACTTGGTTAATGGATGGATACAGCTGTAACTGAGCTTACAGGAAAAAGTCTGAAGTGTCCAGCTGCATATGTGTCTTTTAATCCTAATGCAACTGCATTTCCACATGAAATCTGCAGTTAAATGGACAAAGACCATTGGCTGAAACAACTAAACGTGGATGTAAGGACCCTGCTGGAACTGGTAACATATGTGCCATACTAAAGGTACTGATCATATTTGAAATAAGCCAGAGAACTCCAACACAGCCTGCCCTGCCACAGGTTTATTTACAAAATATTATTTACAGTCTATAATTGTCTTGAGCTCTGATAAATAATAACATTTCCTCCACAGAGAAGGAATAAGACAGACCACCTACACATTTTTCTGTTAGAAGTACCCTATCCAGCCAAACAAGACTAGTCTCGCTTTTAAAAAGGGGCAGAGGAAAATGGGTATCTAAAGGGTTTTCTGTCCATGGCACAAGTAAAGGTATTAAGCAGGTTGGAGAGATGTACATCTCCCGGCTGAAGTGTGCTTGTGCAAAACAGCAACGTGCTGAGCTTACATGATCACACAAGTTGCAGCAGGGTATGCTGCTACTCCCAACTTCTCCTCCAAAGAAAGAATTACACCACGAGTTGGTGTTTAAGGCAAGAATAGCTGAATTAAAAAAAAAAAAAAACAAAAACAAAAACCAAACATATAGCCCTTACCAGCAGCCTTGTGAAAGACTGAATAGTTTGTTGGTGTAGTAAAATAAGGAAGACAGAAGGCTGCTGAAGTGAGAAGGGATGTATGCCAAGGAGCGAACGGGCCCAGTCTCTACACCTCTGTGTCCTTGTGCACGTTCTCTGAATGGCCCAGTCTATCTGAACCCCCATCTGCAATCTTAAAACATTATCCACTGCCTCCAACTCACTCTGTACATACCCTTACGTTTCCATGTGATATACTGAGGGTCTGAAACTCCAGTATGTGGACTAGAGGGATTATTTAGTGCCACACGGAACGGACTACAGAAGACAGGGCTGAGAACAGTTTCTAAGACCAGTGCTCTGAAACGTACTGGTGGCTGCTGTAGAGCTAAAGCAAGGGGCAACAGAAATGAGAGCAGGTGGTGTTGCCTCATGAGCCTTTTCAGTTCTGGTTGTTTCGCTTTGCTCGTTCCAGTCACTCATTTGGAAGCAATTGCCATAGGAATGATTCCAAGTGATATCTGGTAAGAATGGGCATTTAGCAAGCTCAAGAGAGCAACGGCTGATCACTCCTTAAAGCCTTGGATGCTACACAGGATCCTCTTCTGGTGGCCTGGAAGTGACACTCCCATCTGTTTCAAGTCCCTGAAGGAAACGGGAAAAGAAAGGAAAAAATTAATTGCTGTTCTTGTTTCTTGGGGATTGGGATGTGGGTAAGGGCAGAAAGTTTCCCTCAGTGCCTCCTACTATGCCTACCTTTTCTCTAGAGGGAAGAAACTTCTAAAAGTTCCTGCCCTTCTCTGGCTACCTCTGCCCACCCAGTCAATTGGCTCGTCCCACCTCCTGACTAGGCCTGTGCTCCCATTAAATCAGGACTGTGTCCATCTCAGCTTCTGAAATGGGACATGTCTCAACCCTTTAGTAGGCCTGTCCCTGCACTGTGCCTGCTCATTCATTTCGTGTAACTGCCCTGGTTGGAGCTGGCTATACATCCCCAACCCACAAGAGAACATGGCTCTGTTGGTAAAGCATCTGACCTGAGGCCTTCTGAGAAGCTCAGAAGGACTCTAATCTATGACAGAACAGTGCCTGGCTGATGGTGGGGGGGAATAACACTACCCCATCCTGAATTCAAGGCAAGAAAATTATCTTATGAAGTCCTACAAGGGTGAGGAGTTGGTTCATGTTAGAGAACTGTCTGGCATCTACTGCTTCCCCTTGCTGTTTGTGTCTGATATGAGTTCAGAGCAGCTCAGACCCCTGAAGAGCCTCAAGTGTGGACAAACACGGAATTAGTCTCACAGTTTGGGCTGATTCTTCCCTTTTTGGGCCAGAAGCCAGTTCACTTCCATTTAACTATATAGAGAAGGATAGAGAGAAGCCTTCCAGGTGTGCCTGTTGAGATAACACAGGGACAGACACAGCTACTTGTAGCATAGCCTGGGGTGCCTTGTGGAACCTTAGCCTGTCCTTACTCAGCAGTGAGCTCCAGAATGGACTCCATGGTGTCCAGGCCAGCAGTGCGGAAGTTGGAGATGTAGCGCTTCATGCGAATGGATTCCAGCCACTCAGGGATGGATCGATAGGGGATCCCATCAGAGCCGCTGCAGCTGGGGAGCCGGAGCGTCACCCTAAAGACAGACAAAACCACCATTAGCCAGGCAACTACCCTAAATGGCCATTACTATGAGAGAGTGGCTAAAGGGCAAGCACCTCTGCCAGGGCTAGGCCAACTTATCTGCTCTCTGCACAGTGAGGTCAGACTGTCCAGGCCAACGGCTATGCCCTCTGTCACCATGAGAAAGAGATGACTACTATCTTCCGCCTCTTGCCAGCCTGCACTGCTAGCACTACCTCTCCTCCTGCTGGAGACAGGGAGGTGAAAATCTCCCAGGTAACCTCCCCTCCTCCGGTGATAGCCTGCTTACCTGGGATCAAAGTCTGCAACAGGCCGGAGAAGATGGGGACTTGAGATGAAATGTTGCAGCTGCGCCCGGATTTCCTGAAAATGAGGCCTCCTCATCCGATCGTGTGACCAGCAGCTCTTCATGAGCTCGTAGAGGATAGATGGGCAGTCGACGGGCGGGGGGAGCCGGCACCCATCCTCTAAGCTTTTCATGACCTGCACAGGGGACAGAGAGAAACCTGGCTGAGAGCAGAGAGCGCGGAAGAGGAGCAAGAGACCTCTGTAGGGCTCGGAGCAAGTAGTTCACAATTTTGCACAGCATGCAGTCAGGGAGGGGTTGAAGCAGATTGCATGTGTAGGAAGTAGGCTCTGGGCAGCACAGCAAAGGATCAGGACACCTAAGGGATGTCAAAAAGCAAAGTGGCATATGCATACTTTCAACCCTTCTCTAGCTTAGCTCCCATTTGTCATTCAGGGCACACGTTCATGAGAATCATAGAATGGTTTGGGTTGGAAGGAACATTAAAAAATCACCTAGTTCCAATCCCCACTGCCATGGGCAGGGACACCTCCCACTAGACCAGGTTGCTCAAAGCCCCATCCAGCTTGGCCTTGAACACTTCCAGGGAAGGGGCATCCACAACTTCTCTGGGCAACCTGTTCCAGTGCCTCACCACCCTCACAGTAAATAGTTTCTTCCTTAATATCTAATCTAAATTTCCCCTCTTTCAGTTTAAAACTGTTACCCCTCATCCTATCGCTACGCTCCCTCATAAAGAGTCCTTCCCCATCTCTCCTATAGGCCCACTTTAGGTACTGGAAGGCTGGATGAGGTCTCCCTGGAGCCTTCTCTTCTCCAGGCTGAGTGAGGACTAGAAGTGAGGACCAAATGATTCTGGCACAGGCCTGGTGAGAAAAGGGGAACCAGACTCTGAGAAATAATTTCAATAACATGTGCTAGCCTCACATATGTGCTGAACCTAGAATGAGACCAGACATAACACTCCAGAGCCAGAGGACAGAGAAAAAGAAACCAACAGAGAACACCTCCAGACCCAAAGGCCATGGCTGATTTAACCAGTCCTTAATTTGGCTCATTGCTGTTGACACCTGAACATAGTTCAGAGGCCCAAACACGTACTGCCCTTGACTTGGTTCCATTGATTTTTAGCAGGGAGGGAAACGTAGCAGTTATGTGTTCAAAAGAATGTCAAGACTGCAGGCTGAGAGAACTCTACAAAAGCTGGGTCTATGTGCCATGTTTATTTTTTTAAATCAGCACTTGAGGTCAGTGTCTGTTACCTCTTGATTGGACATGTCCCCATATGGCTTGTCACCAAACGACAGCACCTCCCACATGACAATTCCAAAGCTCCAGACATCACTGGCTGAGGTGAAAATCCGATGAGCAATGGCCTCTGGGGCTGTCCATCGGATGGGAATCTTACCACCCTGTGAAAGAGCAGAGACATTGCGTATTCAGCGTGTATCATTGAGTTGTACTTCTCCAGTGCTTTCACACAAGGAGCTTACAAAGTGGTTCAAAGCCTGAGCCCACTTTAACCACCCCTGGGGAAATTTCTCAAGAGCACAGAAACATTCTTGGAAAGTAAATGAGTTTAAGCCTTCTGTTCAGTTGAATGCTATGCAAAACCACTACTGTGGGAGTAAGAGCCTGACACCGGTTACAGCCCTACTTTGCCAAACATTAGAATCACTGGAACTTCCAGTGAAAGGGACCTTTAAACGTCTCTATTCCAAACCCCTGATCACAGCAGGGCTATCTTCAAAGCTAGATTTAGTTAATTGAGCGCCAAAGACCGGATCTCTCGTTTTGCTTGTCATTTTAAAACCACCATCCCTCTCAATCTCTTAGCCAATAAAATCAAAATGGTCTCCAGACAGAAAAGTACCACCTTCTGAATCATCCACACTGTGACTTGCAGTTTTACTATGGGTTTTCCTCAGGGATTTTCCATCCATATCTTCCCCCAGCCTGGTGTTTCCTATTGTGAAGAAATTCTGCCATTCTTATCTGGCAGAATGCCAATCCCCCTGAGACTACAGTTCATTTACAGGACTGAGAGATTGTTTCTGCATTACCTTGGTTTCATACGTTCCCTCTGAATCATTCTCTAATATTCGGGAGAGACCAAAGTCAGACACCTTGCACTGAAGACTGCGTGTCACCAGGATGTTGCGAGCGGCCAGATCCCGGTGCACATAGTTGTGTTCTGAAAGGTAGGTCATGCCAGAGGCTATTCCCTGCAGCATGCTCACAAGCTGCACAGGGCTAAATTTTTCCTCATTCTCCTGCATGGAAGAAGAAGTGAGAGAAGATCCCGGTCAACTGACATCAATCTGCTTTGTTTCTAGTTACTGACCTTATCAACTTGCCAAAGTGGGCATTGGTGAACAAGCAAAAAGGCAATGCTGCAGCCCAAAGGACCCAACAGGTTCTCAGTAAGAGACTGGTGGTGATCTCCAGAGTCATCATTAGGAACCTACACTTCAACTACCAAAGACAGCACTCTGGACACTGAGCAAACTGGCTAGCATCAAGCTTCAGCTGCTGGAAATGTTAGCGAGGAGAATATAAGTGGATGTCTGGATCTTATTTCTAGTCTTCTCTTAGGGTCCTAAATCCAGGTCAAGTGCAAGTTCCGGCAGTACACAAGCCTATTTACAGATTGGAATATCTCACCCGGAGGAAGGTATCCAACGCTCCATTCTCCATATATTCAGTGATGATCATCATTGGTCTCCCTTGAGGAAGACAAGAAGGTGTCAGCGTTTTTGCAATTCTACTCTTGCTTTTCAATGCTCTCCACATTGCCCCAACATAGAAAACCACATTCAACCCCAGCTAACGTCCCCACTCCACCGGCACAGCTGGCTGACCCTAACATTTAGACCTCCCCCAATGATTTTGTACTCCTCCTTGTGTTATACGTGTATGTTTACAGCATCCCATCTTCTCATCCACTCACTAACCCAAGACCTCTCCCAGCACTGCCTCATGACTCTGTTGAAAATCCACACCTCTCCTCCCTTCCTCATTCTCTGCCATAGGGTGACATGACAATGTATGTCTTCTCCCAGCACTACCTCTCTAACAGCATCCTCTCTAAGAAACGCCCAAGAAACGTGCCAGTTTCTGCTCTCATTCCAGGACTCTCTCCCACACACTCTTACTTTTGGTGACAACTCCTTCCAGACGCACAATGTTCGGGTGATTGAATTGCCCCATAATTGTTGCTTCGCGCAAAAAGTTCCACCACTGTGAGTCTGAATATGTTGACTTCAGGGTCTTGATGGCAACCACGATACGTTCTTTCCCTGGCAGCCGCAGGGACCCCCGATAAACCTCCCCAAACTCCCCTGAGGACAACCAGAGGCAGAAGGTCACAGAGCAACTCACAAATAGACAGCAAAACAACAGTGTGGGAGAACTGAAAGATGGGGAGAGCAACAAGTAACTCACCCTCTCCAATCACATTCTCCATAGTGACACAAGAGACATCCAGTTCCTTGGTGAACTCCAGCACCCCCCTGCTGGGGTCATCATATGGTTGCAGGTCTACATAGGGCTTCAACCAGACCTTCTCTATTGTAAAGGGAAACAAAAGAGCAAATTAGCCTGCCATGTCTTTGGCAAGCTTTGTAGGGCAAAGCTACAGAAGCAGGGGTGAATCCATGGGATTCTAACAATGGCAGTAAACAAATCCACCAAACATACACTGAAGACTAGAGCCGTTACAGGAAGAAGCAAATTACACCAGAAAATCCAAGCCAGTATCTGGTTTTAAACTACTGTTTCTTTTGCTTCCTTCCAACCCATTCCAGGCTTCTCCCTGGTTCTACTCGTTTGAAGCTCACCTCGATCAAAGCCTGAAGTATTGTAATCTGGCCGTGCTTGTCTCCGACGAGCCTGCCTGGAACATAAGAAGCAGTCATGAAAATAATATGGTCTGCAAAGAGAAAAGCAAGACTTCCAGGGTGTCTGCTCTAGTTGGTCAGGGACAGAGTTCAGGGTAGTGCAGGGCAAAGTGGAACCAGACGGTTCACCAACTTGGTAGAGTACAGCTAGCAAGAAAATGTGATGTTTCTTTTACATTTAGAAATGGAGCTTTGTTTCCATGCAGGTAGCTTTTTTTATCCTTCTGCTTGCTGAATTACAGATGTATTCCTATTTATTTTATGTTTTCTATACACTTTCAGTACAATACCTGATCTTCTTAAAACCGAGCAGTTTTAAGAAAGGCTAAAAATAGCAGCCTTATAGACATTTAGAAAGGAAGTAGAATTTTGTATCTGGGTAGAGGACCACTAAAGTAATGGTATATGGAAAATGTTTTTAAATGACTGGATACGTGTATTGCCCACTTAATTGATCAGCAGCTATAGAAATGATTGTACCACAACAATATTTTTATTAATCTGCCATGATAACAGTGTAAGAGTGCTGGATCATAAAAAACCTGAGAAATCACCACATTTTCCTCTGTCCTCAGCAGCAAGCATTATTTTACAGGCATCCTCCAAATTATTCTCCAATCCTGCTAATTGAAATTAGTTATAAGACTCATTCCATCTTGCCGCAGCACACTGGTCTTGCTCTTTCTTCTCTAACTAACCTCTACCTATCCAATATCCTGCGAGGACCTCCCTCCCTTTCTCAAGCTCCCATAGCTCTGTTATTCCTACATCCACACCTTTTTCACTACCAAAAATCAACACTTACTTTCGTCGAAAAATGAAAAATCCCACAAGCAGCCCAATAAATAGTAGAACTCCGAAGATAATAGAGACTATGACTCCACCAGACAGAGCTCCCGTGTCTGTGGAAACAAAGAGAAAGGCCATATCACTTGAAAGATCAATAACTATTTGTCTGGAATGTAGGAACCAGCTTCTGCCAGCAAACAGCATTAGGTAAGCTACGGCCATTTGTCTTCCAAACAGCAGAGCCACCAGATGTGAGTCCCATTATACTGTTATTTCTGTGCACAGAGAACCTTCTGGTGGGTATCTGGTTGACTCTTATTTACAGTTTTGGTCTTCTAGTTGAGTAATTTATCCCTATGCCCACATAAATTCCATGATACTTTCAAAAATGAAGAACAGCTGTTCTTTCTCTCCCACTCCTCTCCAACTACTCTTTCAGATCAGACCCTTCTTCCTGCTCAGGAGCTGATTTAGACAATGGCACAGCAAAGACGTGATTTTCCCCAGCAGTCTAACTTTACCCTCTTCTTGTTTATTAAGTTAATTTCCCCCTCCCCTTTCATCAGTATCTGGGATTGGTCCTTTGCCTAATTACCTTCACAAAAGGCCCTGTCTGCTTAGGACTTTTGAAACAAGCAGGTACTGACTTACGAATTTGCAGTCTAACATCATATTCCTGCTTTCTCAAAACTAAGCGTCAGGTGGTTCCATTTTGTGACTGGACAGCGTTCAGGTAGTGTTCACATAACACAGGTTGTCTTCTGCCATTTAGATTCTTAAGCTAAAGCCATCCATTTCTATACAGTATATATTTGAATTCATCAGAGGAAATGCTAAATGACCTCTGTTGGTAAACTATGTGTTTTTAAGCCTTCTTTCCCATAGCTTAAAAAACTATTTAAAAAAAACAAAAATACATTACTGAAAAGTGTTTATAGCCATATCTAATGAGAATCTACAACTTCCCTTAATCTATATTTTCCCTTAAAGAGATTCAGGAAAAGATTCAAAAGAAAGAATATCCCTAAAGAAATTGTTTCAATAAATGAGCAGATTTTAAAGCAAGGAACAGCTTGTGTGGCACAGACAACTGCATCTGGAAGTGTTTCCTAACATCCAGTCCAATGGTCAGCATCCGTAAAGCCTAATTAACACTTGTTATTCTTGCTCAATTTGATGCTGACTCATACCACTAAAATTATTAAAAATCAGTTAAGCGGAAATCAAGAGGCAGAGCTAATGTTCTTTTTCATTAAAATCAAAAAGTCAAGATTTGGAAGGTGAAATAATGTATTTTATTAATAAAATAGACAAGCTTTTAGGTAGGTAGCACTTCTGCAGGAAATTAAGGAATCTAAATTCTCAAATTTTTTTTTTTTTTTTAAAATTCCTCTCCCTGCAAAGCTTGTTCCACTAATATCCCAGCCTATTACAGCTAAACAACGCCTACTATTATCGAAGAAGGACTCCCACCAAATGAAACCTTGCTGGCACTTCGTTTTAATCCCGTTCATATTCGAAATACCTTTGTCTTGGCATGATAAGGTGGTCAACTTTTATTTTAAAAAAAGCATAATCTTGATGAAAGTATTTTCTAACATGTCCTTTTATAATCAAAACCACTTAAGGTTCATGTTAACTTACATATTTTCCACAGAACCTTTGTGGTAAATAATTCTGTTGGTTAAATATCACTTATGTCATCATCATTTGGCATTGTGACTTCATAAAAATTTTACCAAAATCTCCTGGTGCCAAAAAAAGCCCAATCTTTAAATTATATTCCAATCGTGCTATCACAACCACTTTATCAGCTTTTACACAGTTAATTTAACTATCTAGTTACATAAAGGTATGCCTTTGCTTTCTTCCATGTCCTTATTTCATTACAATACACCACCACCATTCAATGGTGCCACTCAAAGGCATCATTTCAACGGATGTATTTCTAAAATTATCCATAAGGTTAATAGGAGGATATGTGAATGCGTGGAGTGAAAAGAGAGCAAACTCCATTATAAAAAACTTTAGATAAAGGGGAAGTTTCTGGGTAACTCAGGGGAACAGGAGGCTGGATGTGAGGGCTGTACGAGATGTTCTTTGACATAGGAGAAAGGTCTTCCTTGTGGCCTCAATAGCTTGGCCTTCTACATTTCATGCTTTGGCAGAGAACATTTTTCAGCAGCACTTACCATCTTTTTGGGCAGAGTTACATTCAGGGGCTGGACTACATACAGTGGAAATGATAAAGCTGGGAAAAATAGTGGTGAGGTCCTTGTAAGTTCTCCTTTTCAGTGGGAACTTTCACACAAAAGGAGGCATATGGTAATCATTTTGCTAACACTCAAACTCAGAAACGTTAGCCAGAATCAAAATCCCTTTCAGGAGAACTAGATGACGAGTTGGTAAGTAATTTGCCAGTACCACACACAGACCTGAGACTGATGAGTTCTGAATGGGAAGGTACACGTGGATTTTATATGACACTAAGGAAACAAGACAAATGTCTCATTATTCTACATTTTTACAAAGCAGCAGGCTTGGCCCTGGTGACAAGGAAGTCAGGAGTGTGGTATCTGTGCCTTACACCTAACAGAACACAAACGAAAAGAGATCCACATATCATGTGAATATACAATCTGATGGATAAGCGAGTTTCCCCCGAATGAGATACCAGTGGTCGTCCTTTACCTGGAGGAAGGGTGCGGAATTCCTGCTCCGGGGAGTAGGGCCCAGGCCCCAGGGGTGTGATGGATCTCACACGAAGCAAGTAGGCTGTGTCTGGCTGCAGGTCTGTCAGAGTGACATTTGGCTCAAGAAGGTGCTTCACTGTGTAACGTGCCTCCTCTCCCTGCCGAAATCAAAAGAGGGTCAAGTAACAAAAAACATGTTGGACAAAGAGGACACTTCCACCCCTTTGGGTGAAAAGGGGAAGAACGAATAAGGCAGGCCCTACCTTCTCAAAGAACATGACCTCATACTCCACTGAGGTCCGGCTGCGCTGCCGTGGGGCAAGCCAAGAAACAGAAAGACTACTGTCATCTCTTTGTGTCAGGATAAACTGGGATACTGTCACCGGAGCTGCAGGGGAGAGAACAGAGAATATCAGGAAGAAATATAAATATAATGCAGACTAGGCACTCTCTTCACCAGAATCTCACTCTTTCCTGCCCTGGTCATACCAACTGGAACTAACTCTCATCGCCACTGCCACTCCCTTGCCTTTCTCGTCTGTGGTGAAAAGGCAAATGAGGTCTCTGGTTGCAGTTAATTGCCTTCCATGAATAGTATGCTTCTACCCCAGAAGTGGAAGCATAATTTTGTTTGGCCCTCAAAACAAAATCAGTGTTCCAAGAAATTACATTTACTCTAGCACTGCATTGCAAGTGTTCAATTTGAAATAAAATTGTTAGGATTGCAGCAGCAGTAACACAACTATCCTATGTGATTTATGAATGCAACCTCATTTTCATAAGGGTACAGTGAAATTCAATGCTCAAAATCTCTCAGCTGACAGAAAATGCGTGCTGTTCATGAATAAAAAGATAATTCTCAAGAGTCTGCAAGGACTGAAGAGTCAAGCCTGGTTGTCTCCTTGTCCTTCATCATCACCGGGAAGTGATGAGGGAAGCCAAAAGTAGCTCTGCTTCTCTAGCTCAGAGTTGGGCTGCCCCCGCATAGTGTCAGGAAGAAAAGTTGTATTTTGTCACTAAACCAGAACTTGGGGAAAGCACCAAGGGCTGTTGAGCACTGCGATGTCACTTTTCTATAATCACGTTTCACAGCACTCTGGAAAGTATTCACAGGACAGCCAAACTAGCCAGCTTGAAGTTAAACTACAGAAACTTGTATGTTTTTAACACCCTTATTTATCCATGCCTTCAAAGTTGCTTGCTTTTTTTTTTTTTTCCCCAGTTACAGATTGTGTCGGATTGTGAATTTGATCAGATTTTTTGCAAGAGCTGAGTCATGGAAAATATTTCAAGCCACAGTCCCTGTTCTTCCTGTCACACAAGTAACAATACTTAGGCTGGACTACACTAGTCTATAACAAGGAGGGCTTTATCCTCCTCATATCTGTTAAGTCCTTGGTGGATTCATAGCTCTTGATGGGTAATGATTATTGCTGCTTTGACTTGCAAGGAACATGACTGATGGACTTCACATGCCAGAGGCAGAAGTATCTTAGAGTTCTTATCATACCATACCAACACACACGGCAGACAGAAGGAGAAGATAGAGAAAAGCTTAAACATTCACAGAGATTCCTCTTCCTGATGAGCAGAAAGAACTTCTCTCTGCTTCTGCTAACCTGCATGTCCAACTGCGACCCAGACAGCTGGAGCAGTTCTCTGTGGAGCAGGTCCCATTCCTGAGACACCATTATGGGCTTCCACAGCAAATGTGTAGTTGGTGTAAGCTTCTAGGCCGTCCACATCCACAGTAGGCTTAGTGAGACCAGAAGCACTGGGGGAGAACACCACACCAGCCTCACACGGCTCACACGACAGGAAATGGCAGCGCTGACAGAAGACTGTGTAAGTCAGGTCCTTCCGCCCACCGTGGTCACTGGGTGGCTGCCACCACAGACTCAGCTGCGTGCCAATAAGGGAGAAGCTGACGTTGCGGGGAGCTGAGGGGGGGCCTGCAAGAAGCATGAAAGAAAGTATTAGATGCAGGTGTTAATACCCAAAGTACTGCGACAGTTTCCCATCTGCTGATGCATTTCGAATGGAGCCTTCTGTCCCACCAGCCTCTCCCTCTCTGATCTCTCATCCCCATTTCCCAACATTTTGTTTCCTCCCATCTCCTTGTTCGTAGAATCACAGAATGATTTGGGTTCAAAGGGATCTTTAAAGATCATCTTTATAGATCAACCCAACTGCCATGGGCAGGAACATCTTCCACTAGATCAGGTTGCTCAAATCCCCATCCAACCTGACCTTGAACACTTCCAAACATGGGGCAGTCACAACTTCTCTAGGCAACCTGCTCCAGTGTCTCACCACCCTCAGTGTGAAAAATTTCTTCTGTATGTCCTATCTAAATCTACTCTCAGTTTAAAACCATTGCCCCTTGTCCTATCACTACAGGCCCTGGTAAAAAGTCTTTCTCCATCTTTCTTATATACCCCCTTTAAGTATTGAAAGGCTGCAATAAGATCTTCCCAAAGTCTTCTCCAGGCTGAATAACCCCCATCTCTCAGCCTGTCTTCATTAGGAGAGGTGTTCTAACCCTCTGATAATTTTTGTGGCCCTCTTCTGGACTCATTTTAACAGGTCCCTATCCCTCTTGTACTGGGGACCCCAGAGCTGGATGCAGTACTCCAGGTGGGGTCCATAAGAACAGAGTAGAGGAAGAGAATCATCTCCCTTGACCTGACGGCCATGCTGCTTTTTATGCAGCTGAGGATACAATTGGCTGGTCTGGGCTGCAAGCGCACACGGCCAGATCACGTCTAATTTTTCATCCACCAGAATCCCTAAGTTCTTCTTTGTGGGGCTGCTCTCAGTAAGTTCATCCCCAGTCTGTATAGATATTGTTCTTTCTATCCCCAACTCACGGGTGCAAGCAATGTTCTGGCGCTCCGAAGGTGCTCGGTAGAAGCCTGCATTGCAGGGACAAGATGTAGCCCCTGACTCGTTGGACAAGCTGTGGGGGGGGCACTTCAGGCAGTGTTTAGTCTCCAGGGAGTGACGGTAGAATCCTCGCTGGCAGGCTGTGAAGAGACAAACAAGCCAACATAAGATCAACAATAAACCAAGATCAACAAGAAACCATCCGCCAGTTTTGTTCAGCTTATTGAACACTCTTTTATCTGCTTGCTTTTCTTCTATTTTCTAAGCATACTGAAATACTTAGGTTGGAAGGGAACACTGGAGGTCACTTAGACCAATCATCTTCTCAGAGCGGACAGGGAAGAGATGCAAACTCAAGGTAGGATCAACGTTATGATAGGACTTGTAGACTGAAGAAGGAGGAGGAAGGAATCTCATTCCTCACAGATGTTGTATAGATGCTCGTCAATCTCAGAGACTTCTTTCAACGTAAACCCAGACTGATGCCCACCTTGCCCTTCAAGGTTTCCACACCATAAATAGGAGCTGTAAACACTGGCTCCAAGTTCTTGTACTTCTCAAGAAGTGCTTGCTGACTTCATATGGGATAGCCAGTGGGCTTTTTAGCAGAAGCACCTTTTATGATTTCAGGTGTTGTACCAGAGCATCACCTAGCAGGGTCCTGGGGAATATTTAGATAACTATCAGTTCACCTAACAGCACTGAGTGTAACCAGCTATGGAACCAACAGTCTGCAAGAGAACAGATGCCACATGCTTTCTATTTCCAGTTCTACAAAAATAAGCAGTCTCATCTTTCCTCAAGTATAACATCTGACACTATTTTTGATGCATTACTATTAGCTTGATCTACAGGAGCATTGGTCTATCAGTTATCTCAAGGTCAATGCTTCACCTCTATAGGCATGTACCCAGGAGGAAATGAGTGAGGGAAGGTGAAGTACCCCGTGAATTTAATGCTTTACTGGCCTCTGCTACATGAATCTAACAAATTTTCTTAAACTAAAGAAACAAACGACCTATCACTAATCACATAGTTGAATCCATACAGTAACTTTCTGCCGTGGCTACCACCTTGCATTTAACTTGAGCAGTAAGGGAATGACCCTTTTCATACTGCACTATAAAAGCAACAACGTCCTGTGTAATCCTTCAGGAGATTCCAATGGAGAACACCCCAAAGCCACCTACCCAAGCGCCTGACATAAATGGCTTACTGTGGTGGAGCATAGCATAGGAAATGATCTTTTATCCAGAAAACAAACAAAAAAATCCAGCCTCTGTGTCCTCTATGACACAGAGGAATACCTGAGGGGCCTAAAAAAATTTCCAAAGGGCAAACAAGACTCTTCACCATCAGTCTCAGGAAGAGTCATCACCCTCACTGTATACCGAGATCTCTCTCTAGGTTGTCATCACCAAAGTAGCTTAGTCTCCTTTCTGTTGGTCCTCCTTCTTGCCCTGGGATGGCAGGCAGACTGTCCCATTAACACTGGATGAGGTCAACTGGCCTACCAGTTGCATAGTAATACCATCACACAGCCGTTTGGGGATACTATGACAGTACACAGGCCAAAAGGATTTGACCTGTTGGAATGGGTCCAGAGGAGGGCCATGAAGATGATTAGAAGGGCTGGACCACCTCTGCTATGGGGGCAGGCTGAGATAGTTGGGGTTGTTCAGCCTGGAGAAGTGAAGGCTCCGGGGAGACCTTACAACAGCCTTCCAGTACTGAAAGGGAGCCTACAGGAGAGATGGGAAGAGACTCTTTATCAGGGAGTGTAGTGATAGGACAAGGGGTAATGGTTTTAAACTGAAAGAGGGGAAATTTAGATTAGATATTAGGAGGAAATTCTTTACTGTGAGGATGGTGAGACACTGGAACGGGTTGCCCAGAGAAGCTGTGGATGCCCCATCCCTGGAAGTGTTCAAGGCCAGGCTGGATGGGGCTTTGAGTAACCTGCTCTAGTGGGAGGTGTCCCTGCCCAGGGCAGGGGGGTTGGAACTAGACGATCTTTAAGGTCCCTTCCAACCCGAACCATTCTATGATTCCATGATAATAAAGGGGGGCAGGAGGTGTAGGCAGGAGCAGAGGCACCCAGCTGCCTGCACGACCCAGGCGCCAGGGCGGCCTCAGCCCCGGGCCCGGGCCCGCTGGGCGGGATGAGGCGCAGCGCGGGGGCAACAGGCAAGAGGCCATCCCGCCCCAGGACCGGCGGGACGCACAAGCCCAGGCCGGCCCCGACCCGACCGGCGCCCTGGGAGCGGCGGGCACAACGCGCCCCGCAGCCAGGGAGAGCCCCCGGGGGCCCGAGAGGGAGCGGTCCCGGCGCCTCAGGGAGGAGCCCCCGGGCCCCGGCCGCCACGACCCGCCCCGCCGCCCCCAGGTCCCTGCCGCCGCCTAACCGCACCGAGCGCTGCGGTGGCGGCGCCCGGCGCCTCGGCTAACCCGCCGCGGCAACCGGGGCCCACGCACCCGCCCTGCCGGCACCGGCCGGCAGGTGGCCGCACAGCACCGGCGAGGCGCCCGGCCGCAGCAGCGCCTTGCCGGGGCCGCCGTGCCTGACCCCGCCCCGAAGGCGGTGCGAAGCCTCCCCCGGAGCGCCCGGCTGGTCCGGGGGTGGGAGCAGCAGAGACCGGCGGGCCGCGGCCCGGGCCTGTAGTGCGAAGGCGCTGCCCGGCAGACCGGGGAGCCCGGCTCCCATCGCTGCCTGCTCTCCTCCCTCCTCTGGATGCCTCGGGCTCCCTGGGCAGAAGCAGAGGAGCGGCTGCCCCCGGGTCTGCCCCCCGGGAGCGCAGCCGGCGGGGCAGGCGCACAGCCCGCAGTCCCAGCTCCCGCCCAGCCCCTCTGGCCGCCGGCACCCGGTTTCCCCAAGCCCCTGGGCACCCGGCTCCAGGCGACAAGATGGGAAAAACAGGCCTGGGAAAGGGCCTGCTCGGCACTGCTCGCCAGGCGCCAGAAGGCGGAGAGGGTGGCTGGGGCCCTCCCTTCATTCATTCCTTCTTTCCTTCCTTCCTCCTACAGGTGCTTATGGGGAGACTGCCAGCAAGCACTGGGCAGCCTGCAGACGCCAAACCTGAGCTGACAGGGAGCTGGACTCCCACCCCCCCACCTTGCAGAGCCCATCACGGAACCAGAACACAGGCCAGGGGCACATCCAGCCTTTGTGTTCACGGTAAATTGCATACTTGAGAAGTTAATCATGGGACTCTGGGTTTATCGGCAGCAAAGTCTGCGATGCTGTGAGAGGCTGACATGTAATGCTCTGGGCAGGCACAGCTTTTCCTGGATCATGGGATGGCTAAGCCATTGTGTACCCAGCAGAGCTTTCTGCAGTTGGGAATTCACCCAGGGGTTGAGCGAACTAGTTCAGAACCTCAGCCTCTGGCTTTCTGTTGCCTCCTGTCCTGTAACAGAGATCAGGCTCTCCTCCCTGTTATGAGGCAAGGGTTATTGTTTAGCTTTCTTTTTTTTTTTTTCCTGTTCCTACATAAGGCAAAACTCGGAACCAGAAGACACTGCCTGGAGGTCTTCCTCCATCATGTCCCCCTTTTCATGTTTGAAGGAAAAGTCCTTCATCTTCTGAGGACAAAAGCAGAAGCTCTGACCTCAGTCTTCATCCTGACCTGGATTGTTCCCAGTCCTTTGCACAACACCTGGTCTTTTCTGTAGAGGGAGAGGACCTCAGGATATTCCATAGCAGACAACCTACATTCACCTTCTCTGATCCTCCAATAAGACACTGCTCTGGGCATGAAATACCTCTCCCTACCCATTCTAGGTTCTCCCTTCTTCCCTTCCTCTCCTGGTAGACCCCCCCAGTCCCTACTGATCCTACAAAAGACACTTCTGGCTGCAGCTGTACTTGGGCGGAGTGGAATAAAAGCATAGATGTAGAATGAACCTGTGCTGTGATAGCAGTCAGGGCCTGTCCAGACATGACAGCTTCCCTGCCCCTTCCCAGGGGAGTGCTCTCAGAGGGCGGGGAGAGAGCTCTGTAGCACCTAAGTGGAAAAACTGGCTGGGCTGTGCGAGGAGAGGGGATTGCTGGAGAAAGGCAAGGATCTTGTGCTTCAACCTTCACCAGCTCCCCAAGCGAAATGAGCAGCAAGCAGTGGGGTTCATAGGGGCACCAAATCCTTGTAGCAGGGCAAAGGCAGAACAAAGCAGAGAGACAGGGCACCCCGCTGACCCTGAGAGCAGTGCATTAATTCCTTTTTCTGTACGTCCTAGCCTTGTGCCACATGGCTCTGACAACAAGAGCTGAGACATGCTGTCTTTTACATCCCTCCCTGCAGTAATACATATCCCCCAAAACATCACACATTTACTCTCTCCTGACAAACGCACAAAGTTGCCCTAAGAAGCTGGATCTTGTCTCCTCTGTGGCAACGGGAGAGCCCTGCAACTGCCTGCTCCAACAACCCTGGCTCGCTCTGTGGCTCCATTATGCTGGTGACTCCTATGCTTGCTAATTGGTCTTCCTCAGAAATGAGCCAGGCACTGAATGTGTTGTGCAATGTTCTTTTACACGGTTTCCCATGGCAGAAGAGCCATCCCAGTCCAAGCAGAAGGGGACACACAGGAGAAACTTGCCTCCCTCCGGCTCCCAGCTTTCTAGTCACAGGACAAATACACTGTTCCGTGGGTCTGACCTACCTGCCCTGAGAGAACAAGGCTGCCATTTAAGGGTTGGAAACCAGTTGTTGAGTGAGTCAGTGTCAATCACACAGTTGCAGCTCACAGAAACTAGCTGCAGAGCTGAAGGCTCCTGGATGAAGCCCAAGAGGGAGCGGAGAGGTGTGTGCAGGTCTTACACCTGACACACGAGGGGAAAAATCACAACTGAAAAAGAGAAGTGAAGGAGGGGTGGAAAGGTGTAAGATACGCCTGGCTGGCACAGAGGGCAGGCAAGAGAGGCAGACCACACTAACTCCCCTGATCCCACTTTATGTTTACAGATGCTCTGATCTCTAGCTCCCTGGAACCTCTCCCATGGCCTACAGCCAGTGTCTGTCTGCATACTCACCTACGCAGCTCCCATCGACTTCCTCAAACCCCACAGCGCAAAGGCATCGGCCCATTGGTACCAGCCACTCCCCGTCGGTGCTGCAGTGCATCCTCGGGGGAGACCCCTCTTCTTCAGCTGCATGCTCCACGCAGACCCCGGGCACCTCTGTCAGCCCCTCTGAACCTGCCAGCGTCTCCGGGAAACGGGCCAGGCCCCGCACTGCTTCTGGGCAAGTCTTGTAATACACTCGGACAGACACCATCGCTACGCAAGCCCCAGAGTTCTGGAAAGCCAAGTAGAAGCCCCGGCGAGACAGCTTCCCAATGGGGCACACTTCTGTGTTCAGCTGCATGGCGCCCGATTCAATGTCTCTGCTTGTGAAGCTTCGATCTGCTGCCACAGTGTTGAGCTAAGCAGAAGAGAAAAAGACAACAGCGTTAACATCTGAGCAGGCAGCAGCGGCTGAGATACCCATGCGCCTCAATCTTCTTTACACTAAGGCTCTTTAAAGGCTGTATGGTCAACTGTTTCTAGTGCTAGTGCACTGCATGCTTGCTTTGCACGCGGAGGAAGTGTTAGCAACAGGGTCCACATCCCTTCTTGCCTCCATGCTTTCCACCATCTCCTGTCAACTCTTTTGCAGTCATTCACTGGTCTTACCCAGTACCCTATGTTCTGGGTCTCTGATCTCAGAGGTCTTTAGGAACTGCCCCAAAGCAACAAATTCCTCTTCCATGAGGTTTTTTTCTTTGTTTGCAAATTGTATGCAGTAAAATCACAACAATGCTTAGAGTTGTGTTTTAAATTGACCAGTGAATTACAGCCACCTGTTTCTAGGCTCTACTTGATGCAGATCAGATCGTCTACTGCAAAGTGCTTCTCATGCAGCACTAAACGTATTTCAGCACTGTAGACGCTTGGGTGAAAAATGCTCCCACGCTCTTACATTCCCACTGCCTCAGCAAACAAAGGATGAGAGGGAGAGAGAGATGCTTTCAATGCTTGGGCAAATGGGAAAGGCCTCCACGGCATCATGTGATATGGAAGAGGTGGAATGCAGGTGGGGTGGCCTTTCTTCCTAGAGAGCATGATGGTGGGGTGGCCCTTCTTCTCAGAGTAAGCGCCTGATAAGTGATCCTCTTCACCGCAGGCCCCTCCCCATTGCATGACACCACCTGCTCTGTGTAGCTGGGTGGCAGATGAAAGGATCTGCACAGCAGCTGCATCTGGCAGTGGGATCCTAAGGCAGCTTTAGGAGTTGCGGAGGTACCGCACAAATTTACCCGGTAGGTCCCAGCTGCAGGAGAGGTTGAGGAGCACTGGGGAGGGAGGGGAATCCATCACCGAAGTCCTGCTCTGCCTGTGGTGGCTGGTTCTTTGTTTTCATCACATCATTTAAAGTGCAGAGGAAAGGACAGTCAAATCATTTAGGTCTGTGGCTTCTTTTAGAACAGAACTGGGCTATAGAAGTTCCTTTACACAAAATCTGAGGTTCCCTGTTCTGCAATTCAAATGTTTCCATGGCAAGAGGGCACTATGTTGGGGGAAGCAGCAGTTAAAATATAGCAGTGCTAAATACTTTCACACAAGGGCGAGTTTCCTTATAGCAAGCCATCACCTCCAGTTTTAGAAAAAAAAGACCCTGTATCTCGTACCAATCAAGAGTAAATGGTCAGGAGCGCAGAGACCTGACCTGGACTCTGTTCTTCACTTGGTCTAATCTTGCTTTGTTACCTACGGCAAGTCAAATTCCTTTGGTCTCTGCTTTACTATTTCTAAAAATTGGTGTAACCATCTAGCATTTTAGAATCCTTACCTATATGGTGTTGAGTTGAATATGTGTTTATGCAGAATGGAGGGCTGATCTTATTTGAAAACCCCTGTGCCTCCTGTGGCAAAGACTGCTTAGAGCATGACAGAGGGCACTGAGGGCAAAGTTTATTCTAAGGACAACGCTTACTATCCGTGCCCCTCCCCAGATGATGGTTCTCCTGGCCTCCCCCAGCCAGCAAGACACACCTAGTTTAAGCTGAAAGATATGACTAGTTTAAGCAGAAAGATATGACTCATTCTTCACCCCCAGCGCTACGGACCTTGATGAACAGCGGGCGGCGGAACTGGATCCCAACATCTTGTTCAGACTCCATGTAATAGAGATTGAAGGTCTCTTTGCAGGTCACCACTTCACCTCTGAAGCTCTTGCAGTCCCTCACAGTAAACTTTAGCTCCACATAAACGCGGGAGGCTGCCTCACCCCGATAAATCCAGTTGGTGCGAAGCCAGTGATCAGTGTCGCCCTCAGAAAGCACACTGCAGTCCTGGTACATATAGACCGGGGTACCATTTATCATCTGCTGCACTTCACTCCACTGCTCCAGGGTAGAAGAAAACACACATTGTTAGACAGATGTGAGGAAACAAGTTTCACTTCAAATATGACAAAACCTAGCCTAAAAGATCCATTCCCACAAAGCATTCAGGGCTCAGAGCCTGGCTAGCTAAAAGGTCTCTTACCCTGAGCCCCATATCTGCCTAAGCTCTTCACATAGGGAGCAAAGAGGATGCTGTAATCAGGTTCTGACTTGCGACAAATTGAAGGGAACAGCAGTGCATGGACCCTTGAACATGCCCTTCATCCTATCTCAGTTCCAATTGTTTTCTTTCATACACTGTCTTATCTTAGATTGAGAAAAAGGCCTACTACTCCCATGTATTGGCCACGTCTCTCTGGTCACCATTTACATTCAGTGTGTACAGTAGGACATCACACCATTACCTGCCCCTGAAAATAATGCACAGCATTTTGGAGAAAGAGAATACATGGCCTGACACAATGGGAAGGTCAGCTGCAGAAAGACTGTGCTAGAGCAGGCACTCATTAATTTGGAGTTCATGCTTCTTTATGTGTGATATTTTGCAAACCCTAATTTAACTACTAAAACTCAGTTGATTTTCCTGACTTCATACTAGGTTCTGCTTTGTCCCCAGGCAAATCGTGGCTGAGGGGAGGACACGGGCCCAGCTGGTTATATGACCTCGCTGATACTGTTTGTATGAATCCAACAGGGTTTGATACATATTTTAACATACACTTTTGCTGAATTTTATGTGATTCTAATTTTGTTTCCTCACCACAGGTCAGACACAAAATGCAAAGAATATTCACTTTTGAGTAAGTCGCGCATGAGAACTGAAAACTTGGAAAGCAAGGTTTTGTCCACAGGGAAAATAACTTAGATCCTTTTTTTCCCCTGTGCTTAAGACTGACTTTCTCATTATGCTTTAAGTGTTTAATCAAATTAAATTGAAACAAGTGCCCACATAGGTATTGGCACAAGTTTAAGCATCTTGGTTTTAAATCACACCCCAGGTTAAGATGCAATTTAAACAAGGCCTCAGTCTCTATATTACTCTGGGCTTGTCAAGTCTCATGGGTTGAGCGTGAGACTCACATGTTTCCCCAGCAGCAGCACCACCACCTCCTGTACTCCCAGCACAACCCCGCAGCCTCTCTCCTCCCACAGACCGGGTCACTCTGCTAGTGGAATACAAGAGATGGACCCACAGACTGCCAAAGGAGACCTCTGCTTTCATGCCAAGACTTCGAGCACACCTCCTGTACAGCCCCACTCTGAAAACTACTGAGAGTGCTTTCTCCAAGCTAGCAAGCCCCGCTGACAGCACAAGCTCCTATCTGGCTGATTTCAGACATTTACCTAAGTGCATGCTAACAGTCTCCTCCCAGGAAGTTCTCCGGATGGTATCTATGTGTCCCTTCTTGTTTCCTTTTTTCTCCATATAATTAATCTTCAGTGTTACCCCACCCTCTTAATCTGATCCAGCTGGCATATACCTGCACCACACAGGATTTACACTTGTTTCACTTACCGGAGGTCAAAGGACTTGAGATAGTGAGAGAAACGCACTGATCAGTCCCAACTGATCAACCGGAAGGGGCAATCACTTAATCACCCCTTGCACTATTTCATTGAAGAACTTCTGGAAAATGCTACATAACTGAATTTACAACACATCCTGAAGCAGATTGAAATAGAAGAAAAGACGTTAGAAAAGGGAATAAGAGCAAAGCAGCTTTCATAAGAGCCTGCCAGTGTTAGGACTGGCTTTTAGAAGCATTTTTCCATGGGTGTCTGCCTCCACCAAGCTGATGGGAAATGCATAATTGCATTTGAAGGCTGAGAGTCAGACAAGTTTCCATTAGCAGTTTATCCTAAGGCAATGCCACAGACAAGTGTCACCAGAAAGCGATTTTTGCATGTCTCACCAAAAGACATAAGCTGTTGTGATGCGTGTCCTGAATATACCATTTTCAAAACTTAAGTGACACAGGACCAAAATTTCATTTTCAATAGTGACAACTCTAGCAGAAAGATTTTGTTTAAACTCTGCTGCTGGAAAAAATCCAACTGCTAACTCCTATATTTCTCAGCTCGTCTCAGCCCAGCTGCTTCCAGACTGAGCTCTTCGGGGCAAAGATGCTTAGTACTGACTATTGCACAGTTTCATATGCAGTGTGGTGGAAAGAAATAACAAGGGAGTCAGACTTGGGTTTTCTAGACTCTACTGCTGATGGGTAAAGGAAGTAAAATGAGGATATTAGTTATGCTAACAATACAGAACTATTGTTAAATATGCTTGTGACTTCTTTTCATTATTCAGTGAAGCTTTTAAATTCAAAGTAGTAGAGGAAAACTGTTACATACAACACATAATGAAAGGGTGAGGAGTCCAGAAGTTGCTAGGCAACTGTCTCACATCCTCAAAGAATTTGCTGCAAAATCAAAACGTATGCCTCAGATTTTTAATGTAATGTTCTTAATGAGCATGTGTGGTAAAGTCTGGCTCAATCAATATGAATTACTTGGCTCTCCAGTTTGTCTGCCAATGACATTGAGTCAACCTCCTTTGATAATACAACTTTCTACCCATGTCATTCCAGAACTGTACCCTTACTCCGGCCATCAGTTTGGCCACAGGATGGTAAACATTCTTCTAGGAGAAGTGGAGACCAGTGGGAGTCAAACTTCCTCATTTTAGCAGTGAGCAAACTGTGATTTTATGATGCTACAGAAAACTCTCTCATGAGATTTAGAATCACAGAAAGACTCAGGCTGGAAAGGACACTTGGAGACCATCTAGCATATCACCAAGCAAGCTAAAGAGTTCTTAAACTGTTCCAATTTTATTCTTAAAAACTCCTTTTAAAACCCTTTTAAATTTAAATTCTTAAGTTTAAACTGTCTTTAACTAGTCTTTAAACTTTTAAAACCTTTTTGAAATCTTTACAAGTTGCTAAGAAAACAAAAGCGAATGCATTCAGGAGAGGGTCTTAAATTAGTGGCTTCACTTTCTAAAAAGTCTAAGGATGTACCCACTGGATTTGAGAACAAAAGGGTATTCTGTATTTCTCAGGAACCCATATATTAACACAGGCACTTAGTTCCAGAGATTTGTTCTGGAAAGTCTTGGTCTGGTGGTATAATACAGAGCAAAATAATTCCAGCACTCCAATTAAATGTTAAGTGAATGAAAACAGCAAAGCAAAAGTACTATCTCAATAACCTCAGAACACTGCAAGTTTAGGAAAAAAAGGAAGCCAACTTTCCTCCCATTGCTAGATTGTATTAAATATGAAGAAAGCAGTGGTGGAGACAAGCTGTCTTTATGAAGGCAGTTCAGAATGACACTCTGGAAGGGCGCCAGTAGATATTTGTAGTAAGCAGTATTGGTTTGGTCTGCCTTGTGCGTAAAGATCAAAGATAAGATAAAGTACATGCCTTTTAGTATCTGCCTTGATCAACTCCGAATTGATTATACAGTTTGAAGCTCTGAAGCCTAAGAAAGGCTTACTTTGCTTTTTCTATAAATGAGCCTTCTCTAGTGTCAAGTCTGTGTCAAGGAACCTATATAGGACAACCTACAATTCCTCCATCCATCTGTGGGCTACTCTTCCTAGGATCTGACATAAGGTATAAAATGGAAATTGAGACAGTTCCTATGTCTTCTTGGAGCTACTGTCTCAGGCTCTGCAGGTATCAATAGAGCAGTCTCTTTTGGGTTTAATCTTTATGTGGAAAAAAAAAAAAACAACAAACTTTTTATGATGACGAATACAAATTTCATCGTTGCTATTAAAGTGACAGTAGGCAACAGGCTGTGACAGTATTGAAAATCGTTAGGCTCAGAAGAGCTTGTGGTTCACAACAGTAATGCTGTCTCCATCTCCAGACTGAGAGGGACTTGCCCTGTCTCCTTTCAGATAAGAGCCTGCCTGCTGTGACCTATATTTCATTTGCTTTCACATCAGCTTAGGAGAGCAGCTTCCAGCCTGTGGCCTGCAGACCGCTGGGGAAAGGCACAGCGCTACTTCCAAGAGACTTACAGAAGGCAACAACAAGGCAACCATCTTGCTAGTTAGCCTAAAGTTACTAAACTAAGACGTGCGTCTCCACTGGAAAGGTTAGGAGCTCACCTACTGAAAAGCAGTAACTTGCTTAACCTTGGGTTAGACAGCTGCACTAAGATGAAAAGACCTGCTGAGGTAGTACAGCCAGCGACAGTGTACCCGTGCTTACCACGTGCATCTCTTTCCCATTTAATTTGCAACAGAATTCAAAGTGCTATTTTAATCCATGGAATCTATTCCTAAAGAAAAATTGCAGAGCCCCAAAACAGCAATCTTTTTCAGCAGCAATACAGCAGCGGTGTCCCCTACCCTCCTGAAACCACCTAGTAGAACACTGAATGGTTTCTGTTTCCTTCCCCTGGCAGCACTTTTGCCTATGGAGTCTATTTGACTTTTGTACAGTAGCATTTGCATACTACCGTAACCAAAAAACACTCTTCCTGGAATAGATTCAGAGTTGAAGGCAGTAGTACAATACAGGTTCAGCTGTACCGCATTCTCAGCGTAGTGCCTCAGAGGAAAGTCTATGACAATAGAGTCATCTTGCTGATACCTGCCATGAGATGATGAACAGCTTCTCTTCAGCTAAACTACACCTCACAAAAACCTGTCAATAGGTCAAGCTAGACCAGCCAGTCAAAAATAACAGCACCACAGTGGTGTTTTGACAGTATTCCAGAATGAAGTTTCCGTGACCCTTCACTGAACGTTTCTCAATACTCTTGCAAGTTCTTTTGCTGGTGTGGAAGACAATTTAGATGATGATGATGAAAGAAGTGTGGTGACATCTAGACACTTAACTACATGAGTCCTATAACTTTAGATCTGAGAACAGCAAAGAGGCTGCTTTTATTTCTTTGATCTCTTGGCAGTGGTCAGGGAAGTCTGATTTCATCACATCATCATGGAGTCTTCGACACAACTGAACATAGAAGTGATGTTTACTTGCCTAGAGTATCTTTCTGGGTGAGATGATGTACTTTTTCCCCACAATGATCAGTTGATTATTGTCAGGGAGGAGCAACTGCGTTATGTAATTACTTGTCCTTTAGGGCACTAGCACACAGGTCTCCATCCCACCCATCTCCTTCCAATTTAACTTGTGCTCAAGTTCTTACAGGAAGATAAGGTGCTAATGTGAGCCACAGAGTTCCAGTGCATTGATTACAGAACCTGTTTATCAAACCTAGATTCTGCTGTTTTCTCATTCTCTGAACTATCTGGCCACATTAAGGTCTTGCACGAAAACACTTCTGGTCACAACAGATGCTATTAGGTGAGGGATATGATACTCCAACACTTCACCTAGGTACTTTGGAACACTTGTTTCGTATATACCTATTTTGCTAATACCCGCTAACAATACCAGTAACTGCAAAAAGGACAGGAGTGGAAAATCAGATGGTGCATCTCAAGAGTTCAGAGTTCTCAGCTGAAGTCATATTATCAGTAAAGAAAATGTTAGTGCTCATGTTATTTTTGAATTACACCATACATCGCATAGGATCCATTGTAAACGGAAGTGATTTGTTTGAGGGTTTTTGTTTGTTTCCCCCCTTCCCCCAAGGCAAAGGTCTTTGTGTGGTGTGAGTTATGGTTTTGTATGGTGTGTGAAATATACTTCTACTGTAAATATATTTACAGAGAACCTGGGAAATTACTCTGATGACAGTGGGCAATACTTGCTCTGTTCGTATAGATGAGTGATAGATCAGGTGGAATCCCACACAGGGACAGGGTAATTGTGCCTTTTCTTTGAGATGATCAAACCTGCCAGGAAGAAAGAAGCTGCAGGAGATGGCAGCATGAAACTCACAGTGAGGAGCTAGCAGGCGGCAGGTCAAGCATAGAGAAGCCAGGAACTAGGCCTCAGAAGCCATTGAAACAACCTTCCAAGAAATCAGAGGGAATGGGAACGTTTTTCTGCAACTTTGCCTCTGAGATGGTGAGAATCATACTTCAAAGTATAGATCCATCCAGCAAGGACAGCAGGCAACAAGAGATATAAAGCCTTTCCTTTCTAACCTGCCTGCCTGCAAAACCACCAGTACTTTGGTTGGTATTATAATAAAAGTTGTTTTGTTTTTTCACTGAATTTCACTGAATTTCACTGAATTTTTTTTT
>KZ505831.1:216989-253860 GCA_002844005.1 Limosa lapponica baueri | reverse complement strand
GGACGCTTTCAACCATGCTCCTGAAGAGGCCAAAGTCTGCCCTTCGGAAGTCCAACGTGGCAGTTTTGCTGGCCCCTCGCCTTGCTTCAGCAAGAATTGAAAATTTTATCATTTCATGATAAAATTTTTACTTGAAATAGCCTGTTAGTCTTCTCAAAGGACCTTGCAGACTCATCTCAAAGCTCCATCTGACTTGCGGTACTTCTGTGTTGACGTGAGAACGTTCAGTGAACCTTGTCCACTCTCATTCAGCAGCTATAAAAGGGTGAATCAGCTTCCTGAAGCTGCTAGGCTACAGTGCTGTCATCACTGTGGTGCCTGAGCAGCCGTGGTGTTGCATGTCATGGCTGTACAGCATCATCGCATTGGCTCAGGCTTTTCTGCCCTTCAGGTCACAACACGGAGTTCACCAGCTGAGATTGCTGCTTGGATCCCTGGCAGTGACTTCAGCCTCAGCTACCTGGTTGGTGGCTCATGCAATCCGGCCTACAGTACAGTGATTAATTTACATTTCCTCTCACCTCACTTTTTTTACTCCCCTCTCTTACCTCTTTGAGTAAAGTATATCTGGATATGCATAACTATTTTTTTTTTTTACTTCTCTCCCAAACCCACACAAAATAACTAATTTTCACTTAACAGAGTATCATCAAGTATCTCCACCAGTCTGCACATCAACAGCAACAGGGCATGTCAGGATATGACCCTGAAGCCCGAGCTGTTCCCATTTCCAGTTAGTTGTTGACTTTACTAGGCATTTGTCCGTTATTTCTATACAGATCCTGTTCCCTCGGAAGAGCTAACCCCCTATGCCTGATACTTAAATTGAGAGCAGGCTGAGGTACATACTGCTACTCCATTTCAGGTTCAGAGGTGATGACATCCCTTTGAGTTAGATCATAAAGGACATGCATTGTCAAAAAGTTGTGGGAAGAGATGCACACAATAGCATTTCTGATGGTTATTTTTCACACCACCTTTGGATGCTACAGATGATTGGCTGAGACTCTTTCCAGGTAAGACTATCTGAGTAAGATACCAAGAAGTCTGATTAAGTGAACTGCCCAGGTTTAATGAAATAGGAGTGCTGTGCTGGAATCACTTGCAGGTTGAGGGCTGTGTGGCCCACAACACTCTTTCCTTCATGGCCAACAGAGTAGAATAGAATATACAATTTCAGTTGGAAGGGACCTACAACAATCATCTAGTCCAACTGCCTGACCACTTCAGGGCTGACCAAGTTAAAGCATGTCATTAAGGACATTGTCCAAAGGCCACTGACAGACATGGGGCACCAACCACCTCTCTAGGAAGCCTGTTCCAGTGTTTGACCATCCCCTCAGTAAAGAAAGCTGGGCGCAGCTTTGAACCGTTCCCATGTGTCCCATCACTGGATACCAGGGAGATCAGCACCTCCCTCTCCACCTTCCCTCCTCAGGAAGCTGCAGAGAGCAATGAGGTCACCTCTCAACCTCCTTCTCTCCAAACCAGACAAGCCCAAAGTCCTCAGCTGTTCCTTACAGGACGTTGCTTCCAGCCTTTTCACCAGCTTTGTTGCCCTCCTCTAAACATATTGCTGGACCTTCACATCCTTCTTAAATTGTGGGGCCCAGACCTGCACACAGCACTCGAAATGAGGCCAAACCAACGCTGAATACAGCAAGATAATCACCTCTTTTGACCAGCTGGTGATGCTGTGTTTGATGCACCCCAGGATGCAGTTTGCCCTTGTGGCTGCCAGGGCTCACTGCTGGCTCCCATTGAGCCTGCTGTCAACTAGCATCCCCAGGTCCCCTTCTGCAGGGCTGCTCTACAGCCCTTCTCTCCCAGTGTCTACTTGTGCCCAGCGTTACTCTGTCCTAGCGGCAGAACTGCATTTGGACTTGTTAAATTTCATCCCATATATCAGCACCTAATGCTCTAATCTATTTAGATCCCTCTTGCAAGGCTCCTTGCTCCTCAAGAGCATCAGCAGCACCTCCCAATTTAGTATCATCAGCAAACTTGCTAATAGTGCATTCAACTGCTGTAACCAAGCCTATCTGAGCAGAAGTGGTGGAAACAGAAACCAGCCACCAGCTGTTACTAATATCTAGGACCTCTTAGTCTGGTGGAACATTATCTCATCTTGCTAGAACCTGAAGGCATGTAAACATTGTTGTGTGGTTGGTGATATAAAACTTGCTGAGAGGTCACGGGTACTTGATCTAGTCTATTACCTAAAGAAAATAATTGAGCAGTGCAGAATTTGCACTACGCCTGGGACTTAATAGAAAAATAACAGCATAAAAAAATAAAGATCTAGGCACTGGCTTACTCAAATTGCATTCACATAACTTTGGCAGCTGCTCTGTTCACAATCAGACTTCCTGTGAAACATTGGGTGCAGAACTGCACAAGAATTACATTATTTCCAACTTTTTTCAAGTAGTTTTGGAGTAGTTACAGTTAGTGGCTATTTATGAATATCATCTATGATACATTAGATCAATGGGATTAAATGCAGATCCTTAGTCGTGTGTGAAGGCAGACTTTGAAAAAAAATTGAGCACATCAGGTGCCATGCACGCTGGGAGACCTGGTAGAAAATTTGAAACTGATAGCAACACTTTGAAGTGTGTGGAAGCAAGCAATGGTATGGAATAGGCAGAAAAAAATTATGTCCTCCATCTCACCATGCACAGGAGATTGAAAACAACGGCCGCCTAGAAAGGAGACTAAGAAAATCACCTGAAAGCCTTAATAATACTATGATCCATGCATAGAATGGATAGAATCCAGAATATCATCTATGATCCATGCATAGAATGGATAGAATCCAGAATATCATCTGGGAAGAATAAGCTCCATAAACTAGCTACCAGTTGAGAACTGAGCATGGCTGACCCTTTAATACATAATAAAAATGACACAGCTTGGCAATTAGCAGGAACAGCAGAGTTCATGTGATTTCTGAAATAACAGATATCCAATTTAAAAACAAAGTTACTGTGAAAAGGGACTCTTTTACAAGCAAAGACAGCTGTAGAACTGGTGAAAGCATGCCTCCCGAGAAAACATACCAGCTAAAAAATAATAAAGTCTGGATTGTAAATTAAACATTCAACAGCGTAGAGACAAAAAGTCATATTGAGAGGCCAGACTGCAGCATCCAATAGTGTAAAGGGCTAAGAACTTAAGTAGTCACATATACTCATGAAAGTATGACTGGATTATGCAAATACTACTCAGACACATAAAGAAATTGGAAACAGTGGAAAAAAGGAAAATTGCAAGATAGGCCCACAAACTAAGGGTGAAATAATCATAGCAACTAAAGACAAATATTGGATTGCCCAATACGTTGTATCATAGCCCTACATAAACTGATAGAGAAAAATCAATAGGAATAGATATTACAGAGTTCAAAACATTAAATTGGGTAAAACTGGAAGGACTTTTTGTGCCAAGGCTAAAAATGCAAGCTCAGAATACTAACGAACCAACAATGCAAAACTATCACACAAAGACAGAAAGATTTAGGTGGGAGGGGGCCTTTGGGTCTCCACTCCAATCCCCTGCTCGCAGCAAGGCTAACTTCAAAGCTAGGTTGGGATGCTCAGGACCTTGTCTATTAAAAGAAAAATGCAAGAGGATAACATGACTCCTCATGACCATCTGTTCAAAGCTGATGCAATTACATGTGGAAACAAAACCAAGATAAATAACGTTTTATGCTGTTATTTTACACGCTGGCAAGAAGCAATGCTACTGTGCCCAGTAACTGATTTTGTTCATGGTAGGATCTGAGAAGTCCTTTTTGGACAGTTTCAGTGATTTTTGAAATCAGTTGAAGTAGCCAGGCTGTTTGTGCAGCACAGGGAGCCCTAAAGAAATGTCAGAGCAAGTAAATTTTAGACTCCTGACACCTTCAAAGCGATCATCATTCACTCTAATATATGTTAAAAGGAATCTATCACTAGTATTGTAATACACCTCCCCAAGCCCAACTGGTATTGCTATCTCAAAAGTTCAAAGACAAAAAAAATTATCAAGGATTTTGTTAGATGATAGGGGTGGATGGAAGATAAGAAAGTGATTACAGGAACTACAATCTGCCTTTTTAAGGGTCTAGTGTGGTGGGTTGATCCTGGCTGGATGCCAGGTGCCCACCAAAGCTGCTCTATCACCCCCCTTCTCAGCTGGACACAGTGAGAGAAAATACAATGAAAGTTAGATAAGGACAGGAAGAGATCATTCACTAATTACCATTGTGGGCAAAACAGACTTGAGTTGGGGAAATTAATTTATTACCAATCAAATCAGAGAAGGAAAATGAGAAATAAAACCAAATCTTAAAACACCTTCCCCCACCCCTCCCTTCTTCCCAGGCTCAACTTCACTCCTGAATTCTCTACCTCTTCCCACTGAGCAGTACAGAGGGACTGGGAATGGGGGTTGTGGTCAATTCATAACATGTTGTATCTGCTGCTCCTTCCTCTTCATGGGAGGGACTCCCACACTCTTTCTCTGCTCCAGCATGGGGTCCTTCCCACAGGAGACAGTCTTCCATGAACCACTCCAGCATGAGTCCTTCCCACAGGCTACCGTTCTTCACGAACTGCTCCAGCATGGGTCCCTTCCATGGGGTGCAGTCTTTCAGGAACAGACTGCTCCAGCATGGGTCCTCTCTGGGGTCACAAGTCCTGCCAGCAAACCTGCTCCAGCGCAGGCTCCTCTTTCCATGGGGCCACAGGTCCTGCCAGGAGCCTGCTCCAGCATGGGCTTCCCACAGGGTCACAGCCTTCTTCAGGCACATCCACCTGCTCTGGTATGGGCTCCTCAACAGGCTGCAGGTGGATATCTGCTCCACCATTAACCTCCATGGGCTGCAGGGGGACAGCCTGCCTCACCATGGTCTTCACCACAGGCTGCAGGGGAATCTCTACTCCGGCGCCTGGAGCACCTCCTCATCATCCTTGTTCACGGACCTTGGTGCCAGCAGAGTCGTTTCTCTCACATATTCTCCTCTCTCCAGTTGCCGCTGTTGTGCAGCAACTTTTCCTCCTTCTTAACTATATTATCCTGGAGGAGCTACCACCACCACTGATGCCTCCGCCGTGGCCAGCAGGAGGTCCATCTTGGAGCTGGCTGGCATTGGCTCTATCAGACATGGGGGGGGGCTTCTAGCAGCTTCTCACAAAAGCCACCCCTGAATGCCCCCCCGCTACCAAAACCCTGCCACGAAAACCCAATACACCTAGTTTCCAGTAGCAGCCTAAAATGAATGAAACCCTTTCTGAACAGCTACTACAAAGCAAGCTAGCACAAATCCTTTCACCAAACAAACTTCAACACACACTTTAAAGTACAGACACTTTCACTTAAAGACTATCTTTGAGCTTAGGTGGTTAATGTACTCTAGAAGTCCAGAAAAATGACCCATACTGTCCAAAACTGACGGCTACACAACTCAGTGTTCTTAGGCTGAGCATGTGTTAACAGAAGCATTGTCTATGCTGGATACAGACCGCGTCTGACCATGAAACAATCACAGACAGCAAGCCGCTTCATCCATAGTCATTGGCTAAAAGTTAGGCGAAAACAAAGGCGTAATTCTGCCTCCACAGAATTTTCCAACCTCTTCTGGGCTATGCCTTGGAGACCTTGTCCATATAAAGCATGAAAATCCCTCACAGCAAATTCCTCCTCTGTGTGATAAGCATATTGACACAAATCCAGCTCGCAGATAGGAGATCTGTGGCATCTGAGGTTAGGTACAAGTAGCATTGTTACATGAAATACACCCTTCAAATCTGTACGCAATACAGCTCAGGTGTTTCCAGCCTGTTACTAATCAAGGTACTCAGATTATTCAGTATTAACCTTAGCTCTTTTGTGTCAACGAAATGTCCTGAATTAATCTGTTCTCTTTCAAACATATTTACTTCTTCATTTTGGAAGAATCTTTTCAGAAGCAGTTGTTCAAAGTTCTGATTCCAAGAGAATCGCCCATTGTTCCCTTTTTGCTTGTGGCAATTTGTCAGCCTTCCACCTAACAGTTATTGGGAAATGACATAATCAGACAAACCCCTACAAAAGAGTTGCTCGTCAGAACTGAATGAATCTATTCTTCATCCTCTGTGAGTTTACCACTCATCAGTATCCTGATCTATTCGTTTGGGTCTCTCTCAGGCCATGTTTCCCAGCAACTTCTACAATTCCCCAGTTACAACTACTATATTTTAAACATACATATTTTAAAAAGCAGATGTAGCACAAGCAGAAGGGTATGCCAACTCCTAGCACTGCTGTGAACCTACTGTGCAAAAATCAGATGCTCTGTAACAAAGGTTTTGTCTTCTTTCCATCAGATTATTTTTAGATTGGAAAAAAAAAAACCCACCACTGAAAAGTGCAATCTCTTCAAGAGGCAGACTTCATCCTGAACATGCCTGCAGCCTAGTATTAGGTTAAAATTAACACACAGACAGTTGATGGGGACAACAAAAGGAACAATGGGCAAAACATGATCTACATGTATGTCTCACTAGGGCACCTGTTTTGAGTAACGTATTATAATAATAATAATAATAACAACCGAAACAGCCGTATGAATGAAACAAATGCAGTTACGCCAGTATAGGAGAACCTCGCTGTCTGGCTCCAGTTCACCCAGCAAGACTACCAGGAGTAGGAGGCTGGGGTGAATTTAAACCAGCCACAGTGCATTACAGAGGAAAGTTATGAAAATGAGTTAGGAACAGGCTGAACCCAGGCCTACTTTATAAGCAGCAAAGGTAAAGACTCTTTCTCCATAGGAGAGCTTGGGGCTTGCTAGAAAGACAAGAGCATGGAGGAGGTACTGGAACTATATATTAATAGATGTCCTTCTAACTACTGCAACATCCTTCTAACTACCGCAGCATAGTCCCTGAATTCCTTTTTCTTTGTGCCTTCCTTCCACCACTCCCACAGTCCTGCTGTTACAAAGGAAACCATCTTCGATAACGTAGGTTGTGACGCTAGAGGGACTGCTCAACTGCACTTCACACAAAATAGCTGTACTTGTACAGAAATAGCTGAGAACTCAGCTGTCTTCTGGGGTCCAATTTTGTAGTGGTTTCAGAAGCAGATTCTGAAGCACTTCCATCAGCTCAATTTTCATCATGAAACAAAGAGAAATGCCTCTCTCGTTATCAGCTGTTTGGGCCAAACACAGCGTTTGGGTTGGGTGTAAAGTCCTAGGACCTTGCAGCCCACCCAGTAGGCCAGATGCTGCCCTGTGAGTTAACAGTTATTTCTTCAGTCAGCTGCTGAGTTAAAAAATGTGTAACTGAATCATTCAGTTTAGTACTAAAGAGGAAAAAAAAAAAAAAAAAAGACAGAACAACCTTAAACAGATAAAGATTCTAAATTCTTAAGAGACTTGAAGACAGAAATACTTCTCCCATGGCTATTTGCCCGGAAAAGGAGACATAAGATGTATTTGCAGCATGTTAGGGTGAAAAACTGGATGATGATTTATTTTTCCCTTTTTCTCCATGAGGTTTTAGTACTTCTTGGAAACAATGTATTTCAGGGACATGTTTAATCACTGAGAGCTGCTGGAAGTCAACAGGCATCAGAAGAGCTACTGGAAGTCAATGAGGCGTTAGACCTCAAACAGCTGGTTACTGGGTAAGGCGGCAGAGGTGGAAGGGCTGCAAGGGAGGTAGACTTACAAAGCATACAATATCCAGAAGAAAGTGGAGCTGCAGAAGCCCAATTGTGGGAGGCAGGGTGAAATTTCAACTTAGATTATGCTTTTCCATCATTTAGTACTCCCAGTGGCTCCCCTTCCTTGAACGTGTGTACTCACCCCTTCTTCTGGAGGGTCTGGAAGCCAGCCCAGTTCACCCTGCGCAGTGCTTGTGTCGAGCAGATCCACTGAAAACCAGAAAGGAAAAAAAATCTTGTCCTGTCACAGAAGACAAAGCCTGCACTTCCTTTCTCAGCCCACAGCCCCCATACCCTTTGTGACCTTTTACCATCAAAAAGGATGGGAAGATACAAGACAGTGCAGCTACTCAGGAATTAGAAGGTTTTCCTCATATAAGAGAACCCCTTCCCTTCCACCCTTCTCTCAAGTAACACCCACACACATCCAAAAAAAAATGCAACCCTGACAAATTTTTTGCTTCCTAGAGTGGCCCCAAAGTGGGAGCAGGAGCTTGAAGCCTATTGAAATGGGAACCCAGCATTAGCAGCTGAACACATCTTTGCTTGGAATGGGAAGGCAGCAGCCACAATGAATGAAGAGGCAGGCGATCAAATAAATTACCAACACAAAAGATCAATCGGTGTCGCTTAGAGGTACTATTCAGTGCTTGAAGCACAGTGGGGAAACTACAGAGGCGGTGTGAAGGCACAGAAGGGACTTTCCACCCTCACAGTACCCAAAAGCCATGAGATGCATCAGTTGCTCAAACTGCTGGGCCCCTCTACCTCTGACCCAGGCTGCCCACCGTCTGATGGTGGCCTGGAAATCATTTCACTCCCTCTCCCCCACGACTGCTTTAGCCAGGGCAGCAAGAGAATAACTATGGCTCTCAGCCACAGCGTTGAGGTCTCTTGCAGAATTGCCCTGCGTGGCTGTGTTAAGCCTTGGCTCCTGGAGTCACGTCACAAAGGAGAAATTCAGCGGCACGTTCACTTTTAGCCCTCAGCGAAATTTGAAAACGCGATCAGAGTTTGCCCTCAAGTCTTGATCTGAAGAGAACTTTAAAAAAATTTATCACTTTGTAGGCGAACAGGGAGAAGGGAGAGGAGTTGGAATAAGTCGTGCTGCTGGACGTGCAGCCTTTGGATATGCCGGTGCTGCCAGCACAGACCACTGGTTTCGGTGCACCTATTGCAGCCCTGCTTTGGGAACATAGGAAACGGGAAAAATTCCTTGGATTCCCTTTGAGATTCCTGTGGGTGTATTCAGAAGGGTCATTTCTAAACACCTCGGAGAAGAATTTGGGGGTGAAAGGTAGGAGGGGGAAAATATTTAAATGGTATTTAAATAAGCAGATTCCCTCCCCCTCATCTGACTGCTTTACAAATACTGCCTGCCAACTACAAGTAATAGAGTGTAAAGTGCAGATCAGCAAGAGTCCTGTGGAATGAGGAAGCAGGCTGTGGGCCCAGAATCAGAGATAAGAGGGATTGCACTGCTGTTCTCACCTCTGAAACACCCTTTCGGGATTGGGAGAAGGGAAAAGCAGGAATCCAGGTTTTGCAAGTTCGTGGTGTTCACGGCATGGTCATATGGCAAAACCTTCCTAGCCACAGACTCCCTGTCCAGACAAAGCTCCTCGCTCGCTTCCCTTCTGCTCTCAATCTCTCTGTTTGAGATACTATTCTGATGGTGTTGGCTCCAAAAAAAAAAACAACTCTTAGGGTGAGGTAGCCTGTCCTTCCAGAACCGTCACCCAGATAATATCTATCCCACGCACTTCAGGCCTGAAGCAGTGATGTGGAAGTGAGAGGGGCTGAATGGCAAGTTCTAGCAGAGCAAGGGAAAAAGGAACCCGGCAGCGGCCGGGACGGGAACCTTGCAGAGCCCGTGTGCCCTGCCACGCCATGCCACCGCACTGCCAGCAGTGGCCCCTTCAGCTGCCAAGTGCCAACTGGAGGGCGTGAAGTCCACTCTCGGGGAGTACCTCTCCAAAGTGAAACCCCATGGCAGGGATCCTCCAAGGAAAGGAAGAATGAGTCAGCAAGACTTACAAGAGCTCGGGGAGTACTCTGGGGTTACTAGCTCTTTGGCCCAGAGCCTCACTGCTAGGAATCTCACATTGCTGCCCAGCCCCATGGGAGGAGGTCTCCCCAAAGAGAAGAAAGACTTCAGATAAGAGAGGACGCCAGGGAAATGAGCTGTTCCCAGATGGACGCGTTAAGGAAGACTGGATCACAGACACAGCCCAAATGAGATGGTTGAGATAGGGGAGAAGTTGGGACAGAAGTCCCTGAGTGTTACTGCCAACTACTGGTCACACACTTAAAGAAACCAGAGCCTGTGTGGAGCTACCTTATATTACTTCTCACCTGGGCTGGCCTTCTCCACAATATCTCCCAGCTGCATCCATGTAGCTGGATCCTTAATACAAATGTGCTTGTCAAGAACGCTTTGGTAGAACACGCGGCACTCACAGAGTCTGAGAGGAGCCCATGGCTGAACTGCCGGTTATGACTAAGTCCTATGATCGAGAGCCTGCAGCAGCCAAGGAGAGGGCCGTGCTGGGGATGGAAAAGCCCCAACACCTCTCGCTGTTTAAAACAGAGACTAGAAGTCTCCGGCAGGAATTAGCTGCAGGAGGAGACAGGGAACAGGACAAAGATTTACTCATCCTCACCTCTCTATTAATAAATTCCAATTCCCTAGATATTTCATAACCGTCGTGCAACTGCCAAGATGGAAGAAAAAAAGATCCCTATATCTAATGAAAGGGACTAGTGGAGTAGAGAAGGGAAGGAAGGGAGTCTCAAGAGGTGGAAGAGGAAACTGTAAAGCCCGGCTCTACCTTCCAACACTGGGGTAGGCGAAAGAGATTATCTCACCTTCCAAGCCTCCAAAAAAAATGACTGTCCGCTTGCTCACAAGGGTTAACTCCCAAGAGGGCTTCCTGAGGAAACTGCGGGGGTGTTGCGGGGGGGAGAGAGAAACTTTCCGAGTTTGTGTTTAAACTTGTTATCTGCAGCGCTTGCGTTTAAGGCAAACAGAGCCCGAATTCTCCTGGATCGCTGGATACGCAGAGGCATTTGAGCTTCAACTGGGAGAGGGGAGAACACACCTGGGCTCAGTTCACTGAGCCACCAGGAGTCGGAAGGGGTTTGCTCCTGGCCTTTGCCCCCCCCCTCCAACACCCACCAGTCCCGCTCCCTCCGGGCGGGTCGTGGTGTCCCTGCGGTCCCAGGCGTGTGGGGCGGGCCGGTTCCCTGCCCCTCGGAGAGGTCCCTCTCCCCCTGCCCGCCCAAGCCCGACCCTCCAGGCGGAGGGACCAGCGGGTCCCACGCTTACCTTCTTTCCCAGCCACCTGGGGAGGGAGGAGAGCCCCAAGGAGCAGGAGCCCCAGGGAGAGCTTCATCCCGCTGCTCCAGGTCCTCAGCTCCACGCCGGCTGGGAAGGAGGGCTGGCTCCTGGCCCCCGCCTGCTCTCCCGGCTCAGGCCTCCGAGCTCGGGCTCCCGCGGGCAGCGCATGAACCTCTCCCGCAGCCTCCTGACGGGAGCGCACACATTGCACAACCTCCCTGCCTGGCCCGCAGTTATGATGAAAGATCAAGGCGAGTGGGTGGAGAAGCTTTACTGCCTTTACCTGTTTTAAAGGGGCTGGTCACAGACTTCCCATCTGGCAGGCAAATAAACCCACCTTAAAGCAGCCACCCTTTTTTTTTTTTTTCTTCCCCTGGGAGCCTCCCTCCACCTTTGCTCCACTCCCGTAAGAGGCTCCCGGTTGCCACCTCCTGGGCAGCCCTTGCCACCGTCCCGGCTCTCGCTCCGCCGCCGGCCACGGGCGACTCTGCGGGCAATGCCCGGCCTGGCCCCCGCCCCTCACCCCGGAACCCCCTCTTTCTCTTCCTCCTCCTCCTCCTCCCCCCGGGGGCCCCCTGTGACTTTTAGAGATGAAAAGAGCCCAGACGCTGCGATGGAGACGGCTCGGTCCACTTCGTTCTCTGATAACGTGGCTAAAGCCACCCACCCAGCCACCCTTGCGGTGGATATTTGGGGAATCCATCTGTAGGTAGTGGTAGCCACCCATTTTGTTCCCCAGGCTGTGGTGGCATGTCACAGACTGACAGCCATTAACCTGGCAGAATTACTATTTTCCTTTCAGCAAGCTCCTCAGCATCGGTGGAAGGTGCCTGCTTTTCAATCCAAAAAGTCATGGGGGAGCAACCAAGCCAGAAGGGTACTTTATGTAGGGAGACCTTCTTACATGGTTCTTCCTTGGAACCAGGACATGTTTCCTCCTTGAGGGACATAAATATGAAAGAACTTGCTTTTGTGGTATCTCTTCTGCCATTCAAGGATGTTACTCCCACCCATACACAGCTATTACACCCCTCCCCATAAAATACAGGTGACATTATTCTTCCATTAGGCTGCTTTCCTCCTGCTCTCTTCCTCCTCCTCCCCAAGGAAGGCTAAAGAAAGGACTTTGTCAGGTTGTCTAGAGAAGCTGGGGGATCTCCACCCTTGGAGATGTTCCAGACTCAGCAGGACACAGTCGTGAGCAACTTATCTAGCTTTGAGTCACCCTGCTGCTAGCAGGGGTTGGGACTATGGACCTCCCGAGGTCCCTTGCATCTAAATCTTCCAGCGAGTTCTGTGATTCTCTGACCATACATCTTGGAAAACCAAAATCTATCCCAAGATGTTGGAACACAGGCAAGAGAAAATAGAGACCAAATGGTTAAAATACTAATCTTTAAATTTTACATAGCATATGAAGTAGAATATCAGTACAAATAATTCAAACATTGATGTCATGCAGAGTAGTTATACCTTAAATTTATTCCAGTTTAATCCTGTCTAAAGTGGTCTGTCTCAGTCTACAGTGCTAAGTCTCAAATTTTTATGCCCACCTTTCCCTCACATTTGAATGACTCCCATTGCAGCACCAATACAAGGTTTCCCTGCCCACATCCCATACCTTGAGTTTGTACTAGTGCAATGTATCCATTTCAGCCTTCATCTGTACAATACTGTGCCTTCTTCAGTCTATGATGTAGCAATGGGGCAGATGGGCCAACGGCTAGCTTCTCCTTTGTGATGGGACAACATAGGCGTGGCCTACCTAGGCATGAAATGGGAAAAAACCATTTGCAACTGGAGGGTAAGGCTCTAGGGCAGTTTAGGAGCTCGTATCCTTCCTAAGGCAAAAAAAAATAAATAAATCAGTATTATAGCCTTACATGCAGTTCCTTGGGGCTACCCGAGTTTGCATCTGTAGAATCTCAGAAGTTCCAAAGCTCTGGGTTGAAGAACCTGGGGATGCTCTGTCTCTGTTTTGTTAGTGGGCAGATACTCAGCACATTTGACCTAAGCTGTTTGGAACAGGCAGGAACAGACTTACTAGGACTTATTGGAGAGGATGGCCCAAGGAAGATATATTTTCTTTTCCTCCCTTAGCTGATGGGGGTCCGAATTCCAGCTGACAGTGGCCAGAAATTGTATGTACTACTTTGTTATTTTGTAGATTGGAGTTCACCTACCATAGCTCCCAGTAAGAATGTGTACAATGACAGTCAAACAAAATAGTCTAAAGTTACAGCAAGATCAAAATCTGCAGCAAATCTATAAACAAGTGGAAATATAAAAAAAGCAGAAACCCCAAATGCCCGGAACTTTACTGATATCTGTAACAGTTCTGCTGCATTGCTTTGCTATGGGTCTTCTGCACCGAAATGCAGATCCAAAAGGAAAAAGAGGGAATCTACACAGAGGCTGTACCCAGTTGTTTTGCCCATTGACAGGGTCAACAGAAAGGACACAGATGCCAACAGAAGGAGTAGGCTTATTTTACTCTCTATTTGAAGGTAATACAAAAATAAGGTAATGCATTTAGTTAAAACAAAAAAGCTTATTATACTCTAGTTTTAAGCAGCAAAGGGAATAAGCAGGGTAATGCACCTAATCATGAAATAATATAGCAAGAATAAAACAAAGTAAGGTAATGCACCTAATCATTACTACATAAGGTTAACTTCAGTAATTAAGAAAGATACATCACAGAGAGGTCATCCTGCCCCTCTACTCTGCCCCGGTGAGGCCCCATCTGGAGTATTGTGTCCAGTTCTGGGCTCCCCAGTTCACGAAGGACAGGGGACTGCTGGAGAGGGTACAGCAGAGGGCTACAAAGATGATTAGGGGCCTGGAGCATCTCCCTTACAAGGAGAGGCTGAGGGACTTGGGTCTTTTTAGTCTGGAGAAGAGAAAGCTGAGGGGGGATCTAATCAATGCTTATAAATACTTAAAGGGTGGGTGTCAAGAGGATGGGGCAGGTCTTTTTTCAGTGGTGCCCAGTGACAGGACAAGAGGAAATGGGCACAAACTTGAATATAAGAAGTTCTGCCTAAACATGAGGAGGAACTTCTTTACTTTCAGGGTGCACCGGAACAGGCTGCCCGGAGTGGTGGTGGAGTCTCCTCCTCTGGAGACATTCAAAACCTGCCTGGACATGTTACTGTGCAACCTGCTGTAGGTGGACCTACTTTGGCAGGGGGGTTGGACTAGATGATCTCCAGAGGTTCCTTCCAACCCCATGTGATTCTGTGATCACCAATTGCCCTAATATTTTGTCATCGTCCAGATCCCCAGTCGCTGGGGAGCCCCAGTTGCAGCGAGGATTCAGAGAGTCTTTCAAGCAATTGGGAGGTCCTATGCGGTGCGTCCACTCACAGGTGAGGTCTCCAAAGTCGCTGCAAGAGGGTCCAGCTTTTGTACAGTTGAATAAACATTATTCAAAACTTCAAATGCAGGAACATCTGGTGTCAGCCTCCCTGTTGGATGCTGCCCAAAGCCTGGCCAGGGCTTAAGGAGGAACCCATGGGAGTTTTTCTATTTCGGCTTTGACCACTTATCTCTCAACAAGTAACATGCCTCTAAATAAAGAATTTAGCAAGGCCAGACACCTGGTTTCACGGCTTTGCAACATGCTTCTAAATAAAGATTGTTCTGCTGGTTACCATTACACAGTAAGCGTCACAGCAAAGCTTTACAGAGTGCCATCAAAATATATATATATTCATGCTAAAATAGATCAGTAATACATACAGCATATATGATTAAATTGCATATACAACTAATACTATGCATACTACATATATTGTTGGGTTGTCAGGTTCATCTAGAGGTCAACTTCAGTTCGAGGCCTGTTGTTCAGGCCTCAGTACTTCACCAGTACAGTGGAGTACTACAGGTGAATTATTCATACAACTCTGCTGAGTATTTCATGGACAAGATCCTTTTGCTCGTGCATCCCAAGGTTGAATTTTTAATTTATAAACTGTTGGACAAAGCTAACTCCCTTAGTGTCTAGTGAAAAAAAAAAAATAAAAAATCTGAGATAACTTAATTTCAGAAAATCTATATCTTTGCTATCATATTCTATGATTTATACCTCCACAAGCTTTTCACTGTTGTGGCTTCACAGTGAGCTTCCCAACTCTGGCATGCTTTTCAGTGGTAAGAAGACAACTGCATCTCTTAAACTCACTCTCAGCATGTCTTTGAGTTGAATCTCATCCTGTGTTTCTAGTCCCTCTGAGTATTTCTGAATTGCAGGGCGTATTTTTTCCTTCCATTTCCCAGTATCCTGTTTTGTGTATCACTGAGATTAGGTATCTAGGTGGAAAATATCACTACACAACACACCTGGGATTTCCTCCCACAGAAATGTGGGCTTGTGGTGAGGGAACTGAGGAGGAATGGTATGCACCAGGTCTTTTCTTCGTATACTTTTGGGACAGTCAAAGTGCACTCCCAAGACTGAGTTGGGACGTGCTTCTTTTGAACTGCAGTTCAGACAGAACTCTTTCATCTGTTTCTTATAAATTGTTTACTGTGTTTGCTGCTCCTCACATTTTAGAAAGAGCTGAGTTTCACCGTTGTGCTGTTAAATCTCCTTCTAGATTGTGAATGAAACTGAACCTAGAAACAATCTCTACAGTTCCTCACTTGATGTTACTTCCCAAACTATCAAAGCATCCCTACATCTGACAGCCTTTAGCGTTGATAACTTGAATCTGTGCATCTTGAACTGGCTTTCAGTAAGGTGTTATAGCAATATAGATGTATAGGGCTCCCAGGGGTCCCAATCACATTCAGCAACAAGACCACTTCAGACTAAAGGAGACACTTGCCCTTGTTGTGCAGCCTCTGATTCATTCCTTTCATCCACTGATTCTGCAGCTGTAAGAAAAATCTGTGACAGCTCTATAGACCATAGGGGAAGCAGTTTCGATGTTTCATTCCCTGTAGAGAATTCCTGCACTCTCTTATTCTGACCTCCAAGACCACAGTTTAATATTCTGGTGTTTTCTTTTTTATCTTGGAAAGTTTTCTGGCTCTACTCCACCAGCAATTATCTTAGAATGTTTCAAACAGCTGACTTGAGACAGTCTTTCTGCAGAAAATAGACTCCTACAGTCTAGTGGTTTAAGCCGTTAAATTAGTTTCGTACATGGACCTTTTCATTCAGAAACTCTAGATTTATTTTAAACTCCTACAAAGGAGCACAAGTGACCCCTCTTGGTTATAAAGTGGCCACCCCTAGCTTAGGGACTTGAGGACTTGAGCGCACTTGACAGCCAGCATACTAGTGGTAAAGACTAAACATGGACTAGAAGTCCAGTATCCCTGTGTAAAACTTCACTTACTTGTTCATTAGCAAGGTACACATAGGTGTTTCTCTATCTACTGGTGCCCTGGCTGGGCACCTAACTAGGCACAGAAGTGTATTTCCACTGTTGGCTAGTCTACAGGCTTTCTGGCTTTTGTCTCTTGGTAAGCTACCCTGCACCGGGTCTGCCATGCTCTTATTTGGCTTGCAAAACAGGAGGAAATTAAATAATTGTGCCATCCTGAAAATGAGGAGGAGGAGGACCTTTCTTTTCCCCAGAAATTACCTGAGAAAGTTCTCTTGCCTCCATATCCCAGTTTTGCTCCCCCTGGTGGTCCAGGCCATGTGGAGCCCAAGAGGTCCAGGAGCAAGCCCACACCACCCATCGGGACCACCCGTAGTTTGAGGGTAAAGCAGTAATTTTTTTCTCTGGTGATGGCTGGGATTTTGTTTCTTCCCAAGTTAACACTTTTGGTCCACAGTGAAACCATGAGAAACCGAGGGACCTGTTGGAAAAAAAAATATAAAAAAATCTAAGCAAAACATGGCTTCACTTATATCAAGATGCTACATTCTGGAAAGGCAAGTAGAAAGCAATGCAAACCCAGCCGTAATATAATCTGATTCATATTCCCATTCGTAAAGCTGGTACAAGTCTGGGTCACAAGAGTAAGTTCCTTTCAAATGGATATCATAGCACATTACATACTTATTCATCAAAATTGCAGTTCTGCACTTGCCGCTCCTCTTTGAGAGCACATGCTTCCTGGGCACATTTGAATGTATTTATTTATCTTGGTGGTGGTTTCACTTTTTTATTACTTTTATTACTGACCTCAGGGGAAAAAAAAAGGAAGAAAAAAAAAAGCACAATTCAATTTCTCCTTGAGCATTACCAGCACAACAACGTATGTATGATAAACGTAAAATTTGACCCAGAGAAATTTGATTTCTGGTAGAGATGGTCAGGACTTCTTCAACTAAGTTGTAGAAAAATAGGACTATAGTATTTTTAGCAATTGAATCGCAGCTCAAACTACAGCAATAGTAGTCTCTGCATGACAAGTACATACCTCTCTGTAATTTGTTCATGTTTTTCTAGTTGTTGTTTCCCACTCTTGGATTAGTCATGCATAAGTGTGAAAATACTTCACTAACATTGAAAGAAATCATTAACATTAATAATATGCAGTAAGGACCCATATCACTAGTCACTTTGATAGTGTCATTTTAAATTTCTTTTTCCTACACTGATAGCTGAATGTGTGAGTTAATCTTTTAACTTCCGGATTTTTTAGTAGAACTTCTAAAGCTTTTATGTGTGTTTCAAATCTGCAGTTATATTTATGGTCCTCTTCTTGACAAATTAGAGTTGCCTCCACAATCTAAAACCCTTATTTCTTGCTGTTGTAGCTTAATCTTGGTGTTGCTGTATTGCTGTCCTGTGCAGAAATGAAATAGTTGCCACTGGTCTCTGTGTTAACAACCTGTGTTCATCCTGAGTGGTTTCAACGTTGACATCAAGAGAAGATGTTTGAAACAGACACCTTGCTGTCTTGCAGGTGGAAAGAGGACATTGATCGCAGTAACATCTTCCCAACTCACTGTCAGCTTTATTCCCAGTTCAGCTTCCAACTTGATTTATGAAACTTGAACTCTTAATTAAACCAAAACAAGTGCTGAGAACGAGTGTAGACCAAAACCACAATAAAACGCGACGCAGATTTTAGGTGACCTGGTTTTCAGCAGTGACTAGGCTAGAGGCCATATGCTGCTGAGCCATCTGGTCTTCCCTCAGCTTTACATACCAATTTGTAGAACCAGACAGGCTTATATCTTTACATACCAATTTGTAAAGCCAGACTGTCTCATATCTTTGCACTTATGCAGATAAAGCCAAGGGTACACAATGGGTGGGTATTGACCTTCCCATTCTCACTTTTTCTTGGACTTGTCTAGAAGATAACTGAGCACGGCAGGATCTTTAGAGCCAAGAGCTTTAGGTTAGGGATACAGTGCTGGGATTATTAATAGCACCTTCAGTCAGCTTTTTGATGTGGAGATGATGGCAGGGTGAAGTGAAACTAACTCTGAAACCAACCAGCTGGCACGGAGCTTCACCTCATTCCTCAACTCCACTTTGGTCTCCTGATTATTTCTTGTCCTACGTTCCTGGTTGCTTCCTGAGGCAGTCCTGTAAAGGGGACTTTAATGCCTGCACAGCCCAGATGGAAAATGAAAAGCTCTTAGGTTCTAGAAATTTTTGATTCTAGGAGGGGAAAGGCAGAATATTTAAGCATATTTATTCTCCATTAGCCTGTTTATAGGGGTGTGGAGTTTATTTTTTTATGTCATATAGGATCCTATCAGATTTTATATGCTGGGTAAGTAATTTCATATAATGTCACAAAACAATCTCAGGAAGGACTTACCTCCCTTCTTCTGTAAATCTTCTATCTATAAATATCTTAGAGAGACACTGCTATAGCATTCTAGTTTTTATCATAGTAAAGTCAATATAGCTATTGTCCTCGGCATGTTGAATAAGAAACATATGGAAAACAGGGGCCTTTTCTCAATAAAGCAAATCACCACCTTTGAATGCTTTTCACCCTCATGATATTAAAGTGTGCTTTCCAGCTTTAATCCTATCCCTACATCCATTTTCACTGGCTACAACTCCATTGTTGTAAATAGCTGTATTAATTTCACCTTGATGCTTTCTTTCCGCTTCAGATTAAAGGACAAAAGAAGCTATTTGGGTAAATATAGGATTATCTTCAGGTTTTCTAAGCTTTGAAAGAATCCAAAAAGAAGGGATGCTGGTGGACTCACTTTTCACGTAAGCCAAAATGGATAGGCTGTGATACCATGCCTCTGCCAAGGGGGAGTTGAATACATTAAAACTTCTTCATGTTCTTAAAATTGGACTTCTGGCAGAATTTTAACTTCCCTAATCCATATCAGAAACACAACCCCTTAGTAAACTTTTTGCATTTAGACTCCTAGAAAAGTAAGGAAGCATTTTTAATGTAAGTTCATTTAATTCTTTTAGGATATTGATTATATATAGGAAGAATTTTTAGGAAATGTCTTCCCTGAATTGCCAGCAAAACTGACAGTGTGCATAAAAAAGGAGCTTTCATTGATTTCTCTATACTAAAAGAGATTTCACTGGTACCCTACCAGTGACACTCAGAAGGAAAAAAAAAAAAGGTGGCATTCAATATACCACTTTGAAGAACCTCCTTGAGTGAAGGTACCTCTTTGAGTGGTGTGTACTGGAGCTTGAGTACCCTGAATATTGCTCAGCGTCTCTGCCATTATCCTCCAAACCCTCTTCATTTTTGAGCCCATGGACCACACTGATGAGATCTTACAGGCCTTACAGGTTGAGCTCTGGTGCTCAACCACTGATGAGATCTGTGTTCTCATTCAGTCCCTTGCTCGGGGCAGCCTTTACAAAATTAATTGCGAGGATGAATACTCTGTTTTTATGGCTGTGCAAAGCACGAAGGGGTTCTTATAGAAGTCTTAGCTGGTTTCATTGGAAACCCTCATGACACCTGTGTTTGCCAGATCTCGGACCTCTGCAAATTTTTGGATGTATGCATTCTCTTTCCAAGAAAGGACAGGGCTATTTGTGGTGGAATGCAGGTCCCCAACCTTACTTATTCACTAGGGGATCTTGAGACCCTACCCAACCCAGACAGTTATGATGACCATGGAAAGATCTTTGCCCTGTCCATCTTTGGTTGGAGGTGGAGTATGCAGTGGTCTAACTCTGCACTGCCTGGCTGGATCTTGCTGTTCCCTGTGAAGTTCTAAAATGGACTTAAAAATTGTCATATTTTTTCTGTGCTCATGCCCTAGAGGAGGATGTTGCTGTCTTACTTCACTTGGGGACTCTCCAACTCTCAACATACAGTGCACTGGGTCAACAGGACTGAAACAGCCACTTGTAAAGAAGGGTGGGGGTGGGTGGAAAAGGGATCTCAGGCAGGTCCTGGCAATTGAAGAGTTCTGACATCTCATATATATTATTGCCACTCTTATATCATAAGCTTTCCTCTTGCCACTCTTACCCCTGAGTCCTCTCTACAGATCTATACAGTCAACCCCCAAGCACTCAACACAGCCAGGCATAGGAGAGGGGCAGAGTGTGCCGTGACTAGGTGTAGGAATACCTATGGGGACAGGATGAGAGATAGTCATGGGCGCTGGGATATCTCCTCACTCCATTCAGCTGCAAGGACATTGAGTGGAGACTGTTGTCTTCGCAGAAAGCCTCCATTGCTTGTTGTGCTTCCCACACATATCTCAGAACTAAAGAGGTGTGAGTCTCGCCTGGCTGCTGTTTCAGTCATGTCACCCCTCCCAAAGGCATCATCCATAGCCTTGCAGCGAGGACAAGTCTGCTGAAGTGCCCTCTCAATCAGCAGTTGTTCGTGAGAAATATCTGTAGGTCAGGACACAGCCCTGCTGTCTTCTCACAGCTAGCAGCAGATGGTAGTTGTGCCTCTGCTACCCCATGCCCACAACTGCCAGAAACACGTGAGGGCCTCTACCTCAAGGTTTTGATCAGCATTATAAATCTCACTGTCTTTCTGTCCCTTAGTTTTACTGCCAGATTTTTGAGCATATCAGTACCTTCTAGAAGCCTCTGCTGTAGAATCTCAGAAAGGACCTCTGGAGGTCTCTAAGCCAGCCCACTGCTTACAGCAGGATTAACTTCAAAGCTGGATTTGACTTGACAGGATTTGGAATTGATGCTTCAGTTTTGTCCTATGCTCTTTACAGTTATTTACTATCTTCAAATCCTTTAATAGTATTTGATTCAAAGTACTTCTCTAATGTACTTCTAAAGTACTTCTCTATTAGTAAATAACGTGCTTTTATTGAGACCCTCCCCTACTCATTTTTGGAAGACCTGACAGGTGATTAAAATGTTCGCTACAGCTTTGATCATTTTAAATAATGCAGCTAAACCTTTGCTCTAAAGCAGTAATTAGGTATTCATTGACATGAGAGCCAATGTTCTGTGTTAATGTTTTAGCCTGGCTATACTGCCAACTTGAAGACAGCTTTTAATGTGAGTTTTAAATTCTACATCTCTCTTTTGTCAGATGGCTCCAAGTTAACTTCCTTAGTTAAACTGCCATTTTTTTACATTAATCAAATCCACTTGCCATAATTTTTAATGTGTTTCTTTTCCCAGAGAAAGCAAGTAAGAAAGAAATTGCTCTCTCAATCTGCCAAGGGAGAGAGCTGAGGGCATCTGGAGTGCCGAATTTCCTTTGGATTAGACAGAGAAACAGAAGCAAGCCTTTTAATTTTTCCTCAACAATTTGATATGCAAGAGGTGGGTTCTGAATCATAGGGGTTGTTTGGGCCTTTAAGGAGCCATGGGGGAGTGAAGTATTAAATAAAAAAATGAAGTTGGTTCCCCGCCCCATTCCTGTCCACAGCTGATTTTCCCTAATTTGTCTGATTCATCCTGTTCCACCTACATGTAGGAAACACACAAAATAACACTCCTTTGCACCTTTCAGACTCTTACGTCTGCTGCAGTCCAGTTTGTGCTGTAACTCTTACTGGTTTTGCTAAAGAAACGACTGCAGCAGTGGGATTATTAATCTTGCAACGATAGATTTTAACACTCCTCAGTCATCCTTACTTATATGATACAGTCCTTCCCAATAAAATTCACATGATAAGACCAGTATCTTAGCCTTTATGTTGCCATAGGAACAATCCAAACTTAAAGTATTTCCCTGTAAAAGGAAAGATTGCTTCTTGCAAAACAGGTGTAGGAAAGTCATACTCTTGTCAAATTCATGGCACTTTCATTTTTGTTATCTAGAATAATTCAAAGTAAGAGGAGTTTACACTAATGATCTTTCCATTTGTGATGTATGCTGGAACACAGCCTTCTGCTAAACTTGGAGAAGACCACAGCTTAATTTCCATTTCTTTCTAGGTATGGGCTTTCTTCTTCTGAACTTCCAATAACCCTCTTTAGATTTTTTTTGTGCTGATAAACTTACCAGTCTAAATTTTTTTACTGACTTCCCAGTTTCCAGTTTCTATTTTCACCTTTATAGAAAAATAATGAAACAAATACAGCAGCTTTAAATAATTTTGTGTTGATCTTTTGATTGTGCTCAGATGACCACGAGTGTAAGCATGAGTATATATGTGATCACAGAAGTGAGACCACAAATCGATCAAAGCTCTTCTTCCACACAAGTCATTAAAGCGTTTCCCTTTAGGAAAAGTGCTATGGGTTATAAGAAAGGTTATAAAACCTTTCTTAGGTTGGGTTTTTAGGTGTTTTTTTTAGCAGAGATGTCTTTTTGTCATAAATGTGATGCATATTGAATTCTGCCTGGATATTTGCCATAGAGAAGTCTATGGAGAATCTGGTCCTAACATGGGTTATGCGGCTGTTTTCCAACAAACACACGTTTGTTTTACTAAAATTTACCACATGCGCACATCGCAGCCCTGATAGTATCCCAGTTCAGCTGAACTATTTTCTTCCTCCTCAACATTTTCCTGAGGACCCCTCTGATTTCCTTGTTCCTCAGGCTATAAATGAGGGGATACAGCAGTGGAGTAATGTTGGTGTAGACCAGAGACACCATCTTGTCTCGGGTCGGCGAGTAACTGGACTTAGGACGAATGTATATGAAGGTGGCACATCCGTAATGTAGCAAGGTGATGGCCAAGTGTGAAACGCAGGTGGAGAAGGCCTTGCCCCTTCCCACGGAGGAGGTGACATGTAACAAAGCAGCGGCGATGCAAACATAGGAGGTCAGGATCAGGAGGAAGGGGAGCAGCAGCAGGAGCACACAGGCAGCCAGCAAGGGCAGCTCAGGGGTGTAACTCTGGGTGCAGGCCAGGTGTAGCACCGCAGGGACATCGCAGAAGAAGTGGTTGATACGATGCGACTGGCAGAAAGGCAGGCGGAAAACAGCCACCGTCAACCCCAGGGCAACGGCAAAGCCTCCCAGACAGCATGCCACAGCCAGCCTGAGGCAGAACCCCTCGCTCATCACAGCTACGTAGTGAAGGGGCTGACAGATGGCAACGTAGCGGTCGTAGGACATGGCCACCAAGAGGAAGCATTCAGCCCCACCGAGGGCCACAAAAAGGTGCATCTGTGCAGCACAGCCTATGAAAGAGATGGTGCTGCCGTCCACCACTACCAGGCTGAGGAGCGCCTTAGGGACAATGACTAAGGTATAGCAGAGCTCAATGACAGAGAGCTGGCAGAGGAAGAAGAGCATGGGAGGACGGGAAGGCTCCATAACCACTGCCATGAAGATCATCATGTTCCCTGCCAATGTGACCAAATGGACAACAAGAAAGATAAGGAAGAGGAGGACCCGAAGACAGAGCAGCTCGGAGAAGCCAAGCAGGAGGAACTCCATGGTTGGATCAGTGCTCTTATTGTCCCTCTCCATGCAGCCTTCACATGGCATCTACGGGGAGAGAAACAGAAGGGAGACAGTTGAATTTGACCTGATGCCTGGCAATCAATTCCATATAAGAAATAGTCTTGCAGTACTATAGAACCAGTGTAGCTAAGCTCGTTTTGTGGGGAGGAAGGTGATTTCATTTAAAAACAAAACTGATTTCACTCAGTCACATTCAACACACCCTCAGACCTGTATTCTCACAACGAGCAAGGTTCTTGGGCCCAAACCATCTGCCTAGGATTCTTTGCCGCAACATTGATTGACAAGGAATGTCAGCTGTTGGGTCTACATCACTTCTTCTGAGTTGTTCTTAGGTTGGTGACCATGTGCAGGTTTTGAAAAAGCATTAGGTACCCTTTAGGAGTTGACACTGGTTAGTCTCTCAGTCCTGTTCTGTTTTTGAGAGTCATCATTGCACTCTCTCTCCTGATCTGAGTGTCCTAAGAAGCTGCAGATGGGTGTGTTGGGGTCTTGATGAGCATCAACACCTAGGTCTTTCAGACACTGCAGACGTTCTGCTACTGCTCCTTCTGGTGCTTCCACGCCCAGACAGGCCCATTTGTTCCCTATTCACACCAGTATTGCAGTTTTTCACATCTGTGCCAGAGATGTACAGAGACAACCAGACAGTGAGCTGAGGCTTCATCTCTGCAGTCTGACTCCAATAAATGGGAATTTGAGGTGTTTGCTGACTTGCTTCTCCCTTCCCTACAATGGATCTTCCTCGAAGTTCATATGGAAATAGGGTTTCAAAAGGAAGGAGTCAGTGATTAGACATGAGGATTCCGAAACTGGAGCTGACATTTTGGCTGCTGATATTTATGCCTGGCTCAGCACTATGGCATCAGAGTTAAAGCAAACAATTTCTATTCTCAAAACCGAAGATGTTCACAGCAGTATACTCTGTATAACAATTTTTAAAAGAAAATACAAAGCTAGTGTCTTGGACTTAGAGAGAATGAGATTGTGTTTTTCACAGGAAGAATGGCAAGTTCCTAGGAATGTGGGGTGATGCAAAGCTGTTTAAGTTGTAAAGATCTAGAAAAGATCTTTAGATATTTCGAGAGCCGTATCATAATAAATTACATATACTGGTCATAGGTGAACAGTGCTCTTTGCTCATGTGTTCATCATGTCATGCAATAGTTTGTACCAGGAATAATTCCTACTCTTTCTACACTTTACTGTAAACTAGGAATAAAAACAGAGATTCCTTGCAGACTTCTGCTCACATCAAAAACCAAGCAATATTTAAGTATGAAAGAAGCTGGAAACTTACATTAAATATTCTAATGCCATCAAGAGCAAATAGAAGAAATGGAAGTTGATGGAAAAAATTATTAGTGGAGACAGTCAGATTTCCTGAACATCTTAAAAAAGCTCCAGAAACAAATAATCAATGAAGTTGAGGAGGTGAATCTGATAAGCCTACATGCCTTTGCCTGTATTTTTGCCACTTCAGTTGCTGGAACTTGCTACCCCAAGGTTTCCTTGTAATCCAGTAGCTCAGCAGGATTCAAAACATTTGGGGACTCAGGTGAATAATGAAAACATCCACAATTATACTACGTCAGGTGCAAAACCGGGAATTAATTCTGTGTTTCAGAGCATAAGTCAGCAAAATGACTGAGTTAGGAAGAAACTTTACCATAAGCTCCAAGACAAAAAAACGGACAGCCAGTGAAGACCAAGAGGAGCTCTTCAGAGAGTGTAGATGGAGCAGTGATCTTGCAAAAGCAGGTAACTCAACAAGGACTACTGCTAGACACAGTTCCCAGTGGTTATAAAGCCACGACTAACTCCTACATCCACTTTTTGCTCCTGCGGACCTCCCAGACAGCTATTCTAAACAGTCTGGCTATAAAGCTTTCTTGACGCTGTATGCAAGTAGTAGGTCTTCACAGATAAAAGGAGTAATGGGTTGATACGTGATCTCAAGACTGTGGACTCAGTCACTGGGAACCAGCTGGGGCTCCCCTCGCTCCAAGTACTGAGACTTTCAGGGGATTCTACTAAGCACAACAAAGCTAAAGAGCGGGGAAGAAACAGGGGTTTCCCTTCCTTTCGTTTGGAGCTGATCACTTCAATGGCAACATACCGTCTCTGGGTTAGAAGATAAGGAAATAGAGACTTCTTCCTCTTGACGATGTGTGCGGTTCAGTTTGGGCTGTTTCTTGCCCAGTCTGGGGTCCCTCTGGCAGTGCGTGTCCCTAGAGCCGATGTGTTCTTTCAGCATTTCATAATCATCCTCTCTTCTCTTCTCCAGGACCCAGTTCCTTATATACAATTTGACACAGAGGTCTTTCCTCTTCCCTGCTGCCTCTGCCCTCCCCGCATGAGTGACAGGCAGTTCCATTCCTCCCATGACAAGGGGGTTTGCAGTTTTTCTCTAAATCAAGCAACAGAATGTAATTGCACCTTTAGAGGAAGGCGGCGTTGTAACACCCGCGTAGAGGGCTCTTGCTCCTTTCACTGAAGCAATTGAAAGGAGCTGATTATTCATTGGGCTGGTTTGTACCCAAAATGGCAACGGTTTAATTAACAGAATGCATTGCTGCTCTTCTTAAATAGAATAAATCTGTGGGTCTTTAAGTAAGTTTAAACCAAACCCACACTTAAAGGCAAAGCAAAACAGATATTAAAACCTTAAGCCCACCTGTAGAACTGCATGTGGAGTTTTCACCAGTTCAGATAATCCATTATTTCTTAACTGACTCAGGTGAAATCACTGTTCAGCAGTGGATGGGACTGAGATTATTCAAGCCCAATTTATTTTTTACTACCATTGTTACATTCATTCCTGGCCACTTGCACTGAAATCATTAAAGAGGTCTGTAGGCTGATGTATGTAGAAAAGAGAGGCAGAGTCAAGATTTTTGACTGCTAAAATCGAACTACTTTCCGTTAAACCGTCCTGACAGGAACGTGTAAATATGGTAGCTTAATTTTTTTCTCAGAATATGGTTTAGAGGAATTCTACCTTGCAAAATATTCTTCTATAGTATATTATCTATACACCATGGTCATTTTGGGGAAAAAAACCCACCTCATTTATCAATACAGCCTGGGGACTAATTGTGTTGGGAGCAGGTCTGCAGAAAAGAACCTGGGCTTCCAGTGGAGAGCAAGATGAAGATAAGCCAGAAAGACACAACAAAGACCAACCACATACTGGGCTGCAAGAGCAAGAATGTGGGAAGCAGGTGATGGGAAGTGATTATTCCCCTTTATTTGGCACACATGAAGCCACATCTGGAACACTCTGTCCACTGTTGCAATTCTGCATATGAGATATGACAACAAGCTCAAGAGGAGCACATGAAGTCCAAGGAGAGGCTGAGGGAACTAGGTTTTTTCAGTCTGGCAAAGAGGAGGCCAAAGGGGGATCTAACTGATGACTTAAGCTAGCTATTGGGGGGCTACAGAAACAACAGAACCAGAGTCCTCTCAGCGGGGCACGGTGAAACAGTCACAACATTTGCATCAAAGAAAATTCTGATTTGCCATAAAGAAAAAAACCCTTCTCACAAGGGTGGTTCAGCACTGGAACAGGTGTCCTGAAAGGCTGGGAAGTCTTCCTCCTTGGAGATGTTCACATCTTGCCTGGACAAGGCCATGAGCATCCTGATCTAGCTCTGGAGATAGCTGTGCTGGGAGCAGGGTGTGGGACTAGAGACCTCCATAGGTCCCCTCCTACCTAAGTCTTTCTTCGAGTCTGTGATTCTGTTTATCCTTGGTCAGATGTCCACTATGGACAGGAGCAGAACTGTGCGTACCTGAGGAACTTCACTGTCACAAACTGAAATACTTGTGGAGTTTTGGCTCCTCCGAGGCCATTAGCTGGGATTCTGTAGTGTCACAATTTTGAAATTAGGTAGAACTTAAATAGCAAAATTGTCTTTTAAGTGCTTTTACTCTTTTTTCAACCTGTTGTGTAACCTTTTGGAATTAAAGCTATGGCAGTAGAGTCTATCCTCTTTACTCTCTCAATTCACTTCCTGAACTTTCAACTTTTAAAACTTTTTTTTCATTCAACTTTTTTCCCTACACTTTTTTTTGGTTGTTGTTTAAGGTGCTGCAAACAATTCAGGGCACAGAATGTCCTTAAAGCATTTACAAAAATGAATTCTGAACCTGGCTGGAATTTCTAGGTACTGTTGTATAATAATGAATAAAACAACAACCCTGAAGCCTCTCCCTGTGGCACGTTGTCTCTGCAGCTGTAACAGGAGCAAAATCAAGGAATGGTTTTATAATTCCACCTAGCAAATCAGACAGATTATAAGGGCAAGTAGATCTTCACAGTGAAGAGTCTATTCTAGACAAACGCTTTGCAGAGTAAGATTGCTCCCTCTAGCAAATTGTGTGAGAATTTCAGAACACCAACTGATAAAATCATATGTAGTTTGTGTTCAAAATAAAATTCAGGGGTTTAGGTGTCATTTTTTCATTTAATTTATATTTATTTTCTTCTCTAACCCAAACCAAAGGATAAAATTTGCTACCTCAGTAACATTGCAAAAAAAGTAATTACAAGGAACTATTTTGACAAGTCTGTTCCAACTTTCTCATCTGAAGATGGTCCTTTGCTGTTGCTGGGCTGGAGGTGAACCTAGGTGAGCTAGCACGTACCAGTAACCAATACCACACAGTCAGCAGTAATATGCACTGATTTTTTTATATATTTTTTTTTATTTTTTTTTTACTATAGTGCCCAGCCTTACACTGAAATAAGTAAAGCAAATTATTGTTTCAGTTTGTGTGTAGATAAGCTGTCATTTATTAACATGCAACTTAACGCCTCCCCACAAGGTTTCAACACACGCCTACGCATTACCTCCAAGAGATGGCTCACCGAAGCGGGGCGCATTAGCTGGAGTGAGGTATGCAGCCCCGTGCCAGAACACACAGCAGCGAGACAAACAACGAGCCGGGAGAGGATGAGAACACGCATGCCAAAGTGACTCCATACTTCCTCCCCCTAGCCCGCACCTTTCAGGTTTTCCCAGCGTTGTCCTCCCATCAGCTTGCAGCCAAACTCGTAAGAGATTAATAAAAGCTGCACGTTACCATCGGCGCCTGCACGTCTTGGGTCTGCAGCACGTTAGAGAGAGGTACCTTCTTCCTTGCTGCAGAGTTCAGCCCTGCTCTCCTCCCCCGCACTCTCTCTGTGTGATCATTATTTTTTTTTGGTACACGCCTGCAAGGCTTTGGGACTGGCCTGCCTTAGCCCACATTTGTATAAAGAGTTTCTTGGAATCCGGCTACGGTTGGTGAATCACGTCATATCGGTTTCTATCAGCAATTGCAACACACTTCAGAGGATGTTCCCCTCAGCCTTTAGAAAAAGGACCAGCGCTGGGCTTGCCTACCCACGCCCATGAGCTGCCAGCCTGCTCCAAACAGGGAGAGACAAACCACAAAGTTGCCCGGGAAGCACTGCTGGGAATCGCAGCTTAATCCGGAGCAATCGGGACAAAAATGGAAACGACTGAGACACGCACCAGGAAGCCTGGGGGAGAGGGACGGCCAGTCCCAGCAACAGCTGAGGAAATGGCCCTCTCAGCCCAGGCAGCCCTGACGTGATGGAGGCATGCAAAACTTTTCAGCAGGCAAACCCAATGTTTGAGCAACATGAAGTAACTAGCCAGTGGCAAATGAGAATCAAGAGGGTAAGAAAGACTGCAGATCTCCTTTGCGTGCAAAAGCACGCTGATATCCATCCTCTAGGGGTATCCTACTGTTGTAGAAAGCAAAGATTTTGGCTTTAGCAGCTTCACTGATGTTCTTCTGCGGGTATGTTCACAAGCAGAAGCTACTTTGTTATTCAGAAACAGTATAGTGACTTATCTGATTAGAGAATTTAGAGAAAACTCTGAAGTTTTAAGGCAGATTGCTTGAACTGCTTTTGGTGATTAATGAAATCTAAGATTCACTCAAATGAAAATACGACAATGGCAATGTGAAATTAAACGTTAAATTTAAGAAAGCGCATTTGTGACTGCAGTAAGGCTGATTATGATCAGTATGGTGCTGGGCCAGGGCCTGGAAACTGCAGCATCTTGAAAGAGACTTTTTAACACGTACTGGATCCCCATTCTGTAGTCAATAGGAGTCAAGAAATGCTGCTCTCACAGAGGCAAGACACTGACACAATTGCGCATAGCCTTTAGGAGAAGCGGCGTTTCCTTATTCCTGTAACGCTGAGAGCTTTCTGGGAACTGGGAACTGAAACTGGCCAATGTGATCACAGCAGGGTGACTGGCATCAATTTGCCTTGGTGAGAAAAGGTATCACCCTGCTCTCCTTGAGGTTCTGTTGTTTGGCTTGATAAACGCTGGCTGGGAACTCACTCTGGGAAAGATGCTGAATTGTAAACCAACCCAAAGAGAGTTTTGTTAAAAAAAGGGTAGGCAGCCTGGCAGCTGACTTCTCCTCATGGTTTGTTAGAGGTGGGGCGTTTCTTTCACCTCATTGTACTTACTCATACTCTAACCCAGCCACAGGCATTGTCTTGCATTTCTGCTAAGAAAATAGTTGCATGTGTCAGTTAATACTGCCATAAACGTGCAAGCTTTTCCTAGTTGGAAAAATATGAAGTTACTGAAAGAAAACTGGTTTAGAACTAGAGAAAGGACAAATCTAAAAAGGGAAATCATGAAATAGAGGATGAAAATATTTAAGCTGAAAACAGCAAGTGAAAATGAAAAAGACAGACAAACTGAAAATTAAGCTACAGGTCCTGGAAAAGATTAACTTGAACTCCTGTAGGTAAGACAAGAAAGATGGTGAAGGCAGTAAGGAAGGCTGACATCCTGAAGACAGGTCTATTTTCTTAGCTGATTGAGAACTCGCTTCATGATTATTCTGGGTTTTCAGCTTTCCTGGGCATCTGCTTGTTTCCATAAAGTAATCAGTATAGATGTCCTCGGCCCTTCACAGCCCTTAGGGGCATCACTCTCCATTAATTCTGAAAACTTTTAGGTTCCTGTTAGCTGCACTTTTCAACTCTTCATCTCGCTATGTGATAGCTGGTCACATTGGGTGTCACACTGTGACCACTCCACTTCATCTACGTTGGTCAAGTACTCAAAAAAATAATCCCATGAACCTAAGATGGTAGGACTCGATGACACAAAATGACATAGCCCCGTATTGCTGGAAGGCAAAAGAAGCACAACATAGTCACATATCAGTAATTAAAGACACACAAGAGTGGAAAAATGCCAGTGGAATAACAAGGACCTTAGAAATATTGGGATGGGGAAGAGGAAGGTGGAACTGGACCACTGTGAGACCAAGAGGTGAGAAAGTTCACCCCAGTCATGTGAAAGGAGTACGTACATGACACCCGGCAACGTTAGTGGGAGATGCAATTCCCTTCCTCTCTACTCGAGAAGCCTGTCCCAGTTGTTCAAAATGCTGGCCAGAGGAGATATCTGGGGAGTGCAACTCTTAATGTTATTGGAAGTTAGTTTCAGGTTCATTTGGACAACTTTGTGGATGTCTCTGTGGATCTAATTAAAAGTTTGGTTTTTAACTGCCAGTTTATAAGCTGCAGCCAGAGGGACTCATCTGGAAAGGAATGGAGTAGCTGCGTCTCTCATAGACCTTGAAGGAGCTCAGCAGTGCTCAGCCCCTCTTGGGACTGTGATCACAGCACCCTGGGCCCTTGCTGAGAACTGAGAACCACTGGTGTTGACATCTGAAAAATCATGTATTTATTGCCCCCTTTTGTTCCCTGTGCAATGGTAAATGAGGCATTGTCCCACCTGAGCTCTTCCTTAGGGTGGCAGTGGCTGAGACACTCCACCTGGGGACATCATTTGTTTTTGCTTAATTTGACCTGATGCAACTGCAGCTCCTGGGAGGGATGGGAGAAAAGCTTATGAAGTTTTCCACAGGCGACACCATCCCAAGCTGATGTTGCACACACTCTATCCCCAGTGCACCCAGGCTACCCCTCATTTCCTCCTCCTCCCATCTCATGTTTGGCCACCTGGGTTAACATTTTGGACCTATGTCACTTAGGAAACTAAGACTTATTTTCAGGGTAGCAAGGCAAGTTAAGTATTAGACCAACACGTTTTTCCAAAGAAGCTTATTGCAGAAAGTTAACTCTGACAACCAGCATCCCAGACTGAGTAAACAAACTCCAGAGGAACTGGAGCTTTTCTAGACGGAGGAACTGTGGTAGGCGGTCAATGTATGTGTGGTCAGAGAAAGCAGGTGGGCTGCAGAATCCATGCTAGCACTGAACGCCTGAGGCTGTTTCAAGCTATGTTCCAAGCAAATTAGGTGGAGAAGGTGAAAGAAAAGAAATCTGTCAGTAATGGTGGACAGAACCTGCTTTAGAAACCATATATAGTTGCTTGTTGGACTGGATACCAAGGGAGCAGATGCTCAATCGAAAAGCCATCCAGCCCTTGACTTCAACATTGTTTAGCATCATTTCTACTTGTTGTCTCACACAATGATGTACACATTATCTACTTCTATTATTTGGTTTCTTGTGTTCACAACATCTCTATATAGTCATGTAGCATAAGAGCCAAACTAAAACGTTACTGAGAATTCAGCAAACTATCCTCAATACAAAGCCAAGCAGTGCAGCACCACTGCAGAATAGAGGGTGAGATGCAGTAAAATAATCCTAGTGCAGACGTCCACGAACATTATATGTCTCATTCACTACTTTCAGTTCACTGTGGGTACGTCTTCAGAATAACAGAGCAGCCAGTTCAAAGGGGCTGCAGATAGGAAAGTTTATTAATGAGTTAAATGAAAGGAAAGTTGGCAATACATTTTGTTTCTGTTATCAGAAGGGCATTGATGGAAACTGTTCTCTCTGTGCTGAAGATCTAGACAAATGAAGATGATCCTACAACAGCTCTTACAGTCTCAAGAGGTGAGCCGTCAACTGGAAAAGGTGATCCTAATTTACTTTCTAACAGATAAAGCCATACTCACCAGCCTCACGCGCTTGAATGCAACCTTAGTTATGATGAGGATGGGCACCCCTGGCTTTGAAGGATATGAAATTACAGAAATCAGTTAAACACCAGCTGGAACTACCAGAGATGAAACTCTGTAAAGTTTGCATGTTATGAAAACCTGATTTTATTAATTCTGGGCTTTGATGGATAGAGCAGCCTTTTGGTGTCTGAAATTTAGAACAGGATTAATGTCACATAAGTTAGGTCCCAGAGATAGGAGTCTTGACGTGTGGCTCTCAACATTTCTGCTGGACACTAAAATCAGAAGATCAAGTTCATTGGAATTAAGTAATGCATATAATTGTATCTAACAATTAAACAAATTTTTTTTTTCAAGATGCTCCAAACCAAGGCTTTAACTTTTAGCCAGGATGGAGCAATAATACACATACTTTCTCAAGTCATTACTTTCCCTGTCTGATTTTGGAAGTTCAATGACTATTTCCAGAAGCACCATTGCTTTCCCAGTGAAGAGCCTACGAATTTTTCATTCAAGGAGGTGTTGTTCACATTAGACTTAACACTACCCATTTTGCGTCAGACATTGAGGACTGTGGAGCAATGGAAATTCTGCATAGTGGATAGAATACAAGATGCAAATTATGGCTCTGCTTGTCCAATTAGCTACACATGCCATGGAAAGTAAAAAGGACAGAAAGCCACCCTGAAAACAAACAGTGAAGTCACTGGTAATAGGGATTTGTAAAAGTCTCACAACGTCAGGCCCTAGTCAAAACAAGAGTGGTAAAACTGAGAGCAGGCCAAGCCTGAGCACTGCTGCTTATTTCATGGGATGTTTCTGTAAAGGAGAAAACCTGGGTAAAAACGCGAGTTTTAAAAACTCTGTTGCAGAGGAAGGTGAATAGTCAGAATAGTGTGCTGACTTCCAGGCAGATAAATAGAGCAACCTCTTTTTTCCAATATACTGGAGAAAAAAATACCCAAAATCTGAACATTTGGATAATAAGCTACAAGTAGAAATCTTTCCTGTAGTCAGTTGAAACTATGAGGTTGGATGGGTCGACAGTGTTAGGCAGGCATTCACATCTCTACCCAGAAACAATCTCCTCTGCTAGGCTGAAATTTTTTGAGATTCACCTCAGTCTAGGAATGGCCTTGAAAGAATCTGTTACTTAAAACTCTAAACACAAGATTTTTCTCTCCAATAAAACATAAAGAGAGTGGCAACAATAGAACTGATAAGTAACTCAGCCAGCACTGTAGAAAATATGTAGGATGTTCTTGATGTCACAACTTTGCAGTGTTGTAATTAGCATTGCGTTTAGATGGAAGACTTGGCTGTTGATACTTGTTTTATGTGAGTCCTAGTAGTGTTATATGTGGGTGTTGTTGAAGGCAGCATCTTGTCTGTGGCAGCCTGTGCAGTTGGCTGTGCCCATGTCCTTTCCATGGACCTATGTGTGCGTGTCTCTGGGTTGCACACTACTGACTGAACCTGCAATCTGGGAAGAAGCAGCTGTGTCCACCGCTGTGTTTTTACCCTGATCTTCTCCTACGATGGGAGGGACTTCATTCCTCTGATCCCCGTCTTGAGTTTCAAGGCCTTGAGAGATGTGGGAAGAGAGAACTGAGTCAAAAAAATTGTTGAGTATTTCAGCCTTCTCCATGTCAGTTGTCACCAGTTCTCCTGTCTTATTTATCGGGGGTGAGGGGTGGATGTTTTCTTTAATCATCCTTTTTTGGCCAATGTACCTGTCAAAGCCTTTATTATTCTTTCCAAATTCAGCTTCAGCTGGGCCTTGGCTTTCCTGAGCTCATCCCTTTGTGTTTGGGGCATAATTACATAAGTTAAGAACATGAAAAAAACTCCCTCGAGCCCTACTTAGCGTAGGTGTACCTCACCCAGGGAAGGTGTCTGTCTCCCTGAGTTGCTGAGGGAGATATTTTTGCAACACTCTTCTTATCATACTCTGTACCTCTTCTAGGGGGAAAGAGCCACATCCACCCAGCCTTTAGTAGCATAGGGAACTCCTTAGCTAAAATAATGCAGTGCTGTGGTGTGGAAAACCCTCACACAAAATCAGTGTTTACACATGGTCGTCTGCTGACTGCGCTAACCATAATCTCAGTACGTGTCACTCAACAATCATACCCTTCTGGTGTTTGCACAAGTCTTCATCCACTCATAATAATAATAATAATTGCCCTGACACAAGCTGTGATTTGGAATGTTTGGACTGGACATTAAGAAAAACTTTTTCACTAGGAGTCAGTGCAGCTGTGGACCGGGTACCTGGTAGTGGAGACTTCTTAATCCATCACTATTTTCAACACTTGACTAGATAAAGTCCCAGTGATCTGATGTGGTGTGGTGGATAGTCCCTCTTGAAGCAGAGTTTCTGAACAATGCTCCACTGATTTGATGACACAAAAATCCATGGACAACTGATAAATTACAAATGACTTCTTAGCTGTGCTTACAGCTCCAGCTTCTCACTCAGAGGATATCTTAATGTGCTTCTCTTTCCAGCTGCTGCTGTTGACTGAGAGCTGTTTCCATCACCAATCCTTTTTATTCCTGTCATATTCATTCACCATTAGGTGATAACTTTATCCAATGGTATATTGAAGGTCAGACCATGTCATCTTTGCTTAACATCAATCCTTGACACCTTGTTAATCAAAATGATGGTGCAATAGAATCCTGCAGAAATTCTGGGCAAGTGTAGCAGAGCTTTCTTCAAATGCTGCAAGGGTGAATGAAGTGAAAATACTGATAAAGAGCCAACCATCCTCTCTTGTCCCCATTCTTTTTTGGCTGTCCAGGAACACAGCAAAAAAAACCCAAAACCATAGAACCAGAAAGTGCTATTATTTATTTTTTTAGGAAGCAGATATTCAGGCCATAGTCACCACAATCATCTGACACCGGCCACTGCAGTCTGCAATTAGTAGTCCAGCAAAGGATTAATTGCGTCAACTATGAAAATAAAGGTATTCCTGAAGTGTTTGGTTTACATTTTAACTTCCCTAAAAAGCACTATGAGAGAGCAGTAAAAAGGAGTTTCTTGTATTAAGTTTTTCTCTAAAATCCTCTTGCTGCTGGCTCCAGGGCCAAAGGCACAAGGCTGTTGCACACGGTGGCAACCAGTTCCTGGGGTCACACTGGCCCAAACTTCATTGCCCACCTCTTTCCACTCAGGGCCATCATAGCAAAGTTATACCCAACCCTTGCCCAAATGAAAGCCAAGCTTAGTTACTAACAGTGACCCCCCGCAACCCCCCAAACCCATACAAAGGAGGCCCATTTCAGGTCAGTTCGCTGCAGCCCCATCCTGACTCTCTCCAGAGGGTGGCAGCAGAGGTCAAGCAACCCTGAAGGACCTTGTACCCTGGGTACCTTGTACCAGCTGCAGATTGTTTTTCTTGAAGTTCTCTCTTTCAAGGTGAGATATTTCTGGAGTAAAATGAAAATAGTATGTGTATAAATAAATATGTCTATATATCCATATGTGATCATACATACCTATATGTATAGTAATAGATGTAGATGGTACCATTGCAGATGATAATAAAAAGCACCAGAATCGTTGCCTTAAAAACAGAAAGGGTTAGGGTAAGGGTTAGGGTTAGGGTTTAGGGTTAGGGTTAACGTTTAGGGTTAGGGTCAGAGGTTAGGGTTAGGGTTAGGGTTTAGGGTTAGGGTTATGGTTAGGGTTAGGGTTAGGTTTTAGGACTAGGGATAGGGTTAGGGTTAGGTTAGGGTTAGGGTTAGGGTTAGGGTTAGGGTTAGGGTTAGGGTTTAGGGTTAAAGTTAGGGTTAGGGTTAGGGTTAGGGTTACGGTTCGGGGTTAGGGTTTAGGGTTAGGGTTAGGGTTAGGGTTAGTGTTTAGGGTTAGGGTTAGGGTTAGGGTTTAAGGTTAAAGTTAGGGTTAGGGTTAGAGTTAGGGTTAGGGTTAGGGTTCGGGGTTAGGGTTAGGGTAAGGGTTAGGGTTAGGGTTTATGGTTAGGGTTAGGTTTAGGGTTAGGGTTAGGGTTAGGTTTTAGTGTTAGGCTTAGGTTTAGGGTTAGGGTTCGGGTT
>KZ505831.1:162392-198118 GCA_002844005.1 Limosa lapponica baueri | reverse complement strand
TTGTTGGTAAGAACAAGGTCCAGCACAGCTCCTTTCCTCGTTGGTTCCTCGATCATTTGAAGAAGAAAGTTGTCATCAACTCATTCCAAGAACTTCCTGGATATCCTGTGCTCTGCTGTGTTGTCCTTCCAACAGATATCGGGGTGGTTGAAGTCCCCCATGAGGACCAGGGTGTGTGAGCGCGATGCTGCCCCTATCTGTTTATAGAGGGCCGCATCCTCGCTGTCACTTTGATCTGGTGGTCTGTAGCAGACTCCCACTGTAACATCACCTGCCCCCGTGCTCCCTTTAATCTTGACCCATAAGCTCTCTGTCATGTCTTCATCCGTCCCCAGGTGGAGCTCCACACATTCCAGCTGGTCCTTGACATAGAGGGCAACACCCCCTCCCCTTCTGCCCAGCCTGTCCTTCCTGAAGAGACTGTAACCCTCCATTCCAACACTGCAGTCATAAGAGCCATCCCACCACGTCTCGGTGATGCCAATAAGGCCGTAGCCCTGGAGGCGTGCGCACATCTCTAACTCCTCTTGCTTGTTCCCCATGCCGCGTGCATTTGTGTAAAGGCACTTCAGCTGGGTGCCCAAAGGGGCCGACTTATTAGCTGAGATGGCAGGTTGAAGGCTCTCCTTAGGCTTATTTCTGCTCAACCTGTGTTTAACCCCCTCCGCCTTCGAGACTAGTTTAAAGCCCTTTCAACAAGCCCTGCCAACTCACATGCCAGTATCTTTCTCCCCCTCTGAGAGAGATGTACTCCGTCCATTGCTATCAGACCTGGTGCCATATAAAGTTCCCCGAGATCAAAAACCCCACAATTTCCTTGGTGGCACCAGTTTCTGAGCCACTTGTTAATCGTGCATGCCTTTTTATTTCTTCAGTATTCCTACCTGCAACTAAGGGTATTGACGAAAAAGTTATCTGTGCTCCTGATCCCTCAACCAGTTTCCCCAGTGTTCTGAAGTCCTTTTTGATGGCTTTTAAATTTCCGGTATTGACCTCGTCACTTCCTACCTGCATAACTACTAAGGGATAGTAGTCAGAGGGCTGTACCAGACTAGGCAGTCTTCTGGTTACATCTCCGATCCAGGCCCCAGGGAGGCAGCAGACTTCCCTGTGGGAAGGATCTGGCCAACATATGGGGCCCTCTATTCCCTTCAGAGAGGAGTCACCAATTACAATTACCCTCCTCTTTTTTTTTTAGGGTAGAGGTTCTGATGTGAGGGGGGGACTGATTTGCTTTAGGCAACCCCCCAGATGGTGTTTCTTCTGCCTTCTCATTTGCCTCACCCTCAGCCTCCAGTGCCCCATACTTGTTTTGCAAGGGCAAATGGAAAGATGAGGGGGGCTGTGAAGGGTTTCCCTTGCCTCTTCCAACAGGCACCTGTACCCATTCCTCCTTGTTCCTTGGGTCACCTCCCTCTGCTACAGGGGTCTGTAGAGGCTGGTACCACACATCTAACTCCCTTTCACACTCCCTTAAGGACCTTAGTCTATTAACTCCTTCCCTCAGTTCGGCCACCACGTTAAGCAGACCATTGATCTGCTCACACCTACCACAGGTGTTGTCTCTGCCGTCCTGCATTGCCAGGTTCCAGCACTCACAGCAGCCGATTGCCTGGGTGCCTGCATGTTTGTGCGTGTGGCCTCTGCTTGGGTGCCCACGGGTTTTTTTAGTAGCCGTTGGCCAGGTTCCAACCATGATTCGATCCATTTTCTTCAGGCAAGTGTCTTGGTTTTTTTGGGTGTTTTTATTATTTTTTTAGTCCCCCATCGCGCGCCACAGGCCCACTCAGCTCGCTGCCGCCGCGCCTCGCCGACTGACCGAGGGCCTGCTCTGACCGCGTTTAAATCCCCTTAACTATAAATACAAGAAGATCACGGCAAACAGAAGCTCAGCACGCAGCCAGGCAAACATTGCAACGCGCGGAGCCGTGTGACGGGTGCCACAATACGTGGTGCCGTGGTTTGACCCCGGATGGCAACTAGGCACCACGCAGCCGCTCGCTCATTCCCCCTGGTTGGGATGGGGGAGGGAATCAGAAGAGTAAAAGCGAGAAAACTTGTGGGCTGAGGGAAAGACAGTTTAATAGGTAAAGCAAAAGCCACGCACGCCAGCAAAGCAAAACAAGGAATTCGTTCACCACTTCCCATCGGCAGGCAGGCGTCCAGCCATCTCCAGGAAAGCAGGGCTCCATCACGCATAGTGGTTACTTGGGAAGACAAACACCGTAATTCCAAATGTCTCCCCCTTCCTTCTTCTTTCCCCAGCTTTATATCCTGAGCATGACATCACATGGAATAGAATATCCCTTTGGTCAGTTGGGATCAGCTGTCCCAGCTGTGTCTCCTCCCAACTTTTTGTGCGTTCCCAGCCCTCGCTGGAAGGGCGGTGTGAGAAGCAGAAAAGTCCTTGACTGCTTAGCAACAACCTAAATCAGTAGTGTGTTATCAGCACTATTCCCACCCTAAATCCAAAACACAGCACTATACTAGCCCCTAGTAAGAAAGTTAACTCTATCCCAGCCACAACCAGGACACATGGCTCGGAGAGTGCAGCTGCCATTAGACAGGGATAACACAGAGCTGCAACTCTCTGCTCTCCAGGTCAACTGGTACATGGGAAAACAGTCCTTGAAATAGCTGGTGATCGCATATCTGTAAGAAGGCCTCGAATAGTTCATATTCCAAATGCAATTATTTTGAAGTTGACTCTGTTATGTAGCTTTTAATGTACTGCTTCGGAGGTAAAGAGTGAACACACAGAGTCACGATCCTGAACCATAGGTCATTACTGTGAGGGTGGTGAGGCACTGGAACAGGTCGCCCAGGGAAGTTGTGGATGCCCCATCCCTGGAAGCATTTAAGGCCAGGCTGGATGGGGCTTTGAGCAACCTGGTCTAGTGGGAGGTGTCCCTGCCCATGGCAGGGGGGTTGGAACTCAATGATCTCTAAGGTCCCTTCCAACTCTAACCATTCTGTGATTCTGTGATTCATTCTCCAGGCTGCTCTGGGGCTTGAAAAAGACTGAATTTCAGATGCTTCAGCAACCCTTCTCCTGTAGCTTGCTGCTTCTTGCAGCTTGCATCTTCATCCTCCATCTGCCTCTTTGCCCTGTGAAAGATCTAGTTTGTGGCTTGTGATACCCATGGATTGGTAAAGGACAAAGAGGAGCCCCCGGGATTTCTCGCATGCTTGTCGCAGTGATAACCCCTGGCACTGCTTGGTGTGTTGGAGGGCCCTGAGCTAGCGTTTAAGCCCGGCCTGTGGTAGAATGTACCACGTGGTGACTCTTGAGACTGTTACAACAGTAAAATGCCATTACGATGTAGAATTACAATGGGGGTAACTTTAGAAGAAGGGTATTTTCCATTCTGATTGAAACACCGTGATTTCAAAATAATACCTCATCCCATATCAAGATAACAAAAGTTTAAAAAGATCAGACAGGTTTTCCTATTGTGATCAACCAATCAATCAATTCAAATTTCTGTTTGATTATATAATTTAGGGCAGTAGAAGACTATATCATTAGTATGATCAATGCCTTGAGATACAATCAATCTTGTGACAATTAAGTGAAGTCTCCAGGTGAGAGTTTGGCCAGGATCACAGCATTATTCGACATGCTCACCAGGATTTTAGGTCTAGTTGAGTCAAGCCTGAAGCCAACGTTACTGACAAGTGAGAATGGAAGGAGATAAAACCTTTCAGGGGAGATCCATGAAAAATGTTTACAAGTGACTGCGCGACCCATTCCCTGAATACATAGAGATATCTCATCATGGAAGGGCAATATTTATCTACATTAAACCACAAACAATACATAACAGACCCATTGTTGCTTTCAAGATCTTCTTTAATGGCAAAAACACAAAGTGGAATACAAAGAAAAAAACACGGCAGAGGGCACAGTAAGCAAGTGCATTGTAAAACAAATTACAAAGTAAGTGATACTGGTTATATGCTCACATTCTGTTTACGCATCTAGCAGCAGAAGCAACGTGTGATGCTTTTGCATTACATAGCACAGGGTATCAGACTGCCAGGTGCAACAGGTTACACACCCTTGGTATGTCTCTTATCTTTGACCAAATGCGATAGTTCTTGCATTCATGGGTATTGATGGGAAGGGAGAACAGCGCAAAGCGGGGTTGGGAAATACAGATCTGCAATGCAGCATGCAAGAGAGCTCTCCCATCTGGTGTGCCTGTGACGCGGGAGAAAAGCAATATGAGCACAGATTGTACCGAGAGAGATCTAGGTCTCGAATTTTCTTGCTGGGGCTGCATCTTCCCTCAGCGCTGCAGGGTTTGCAGCCTAACAGCCACATCTCTTGCCGGGGAGAAGGGGACGCAGAAAGGAAAGCTTGTCGTTGAAATTGATCGCCTTGTAATTTGGAAAGTGTTCGTGTTCTCGCGCAATGTAACGAATGCCACTTCCATCACTGTGTTCGCACAGCAGCCAGGCACCTCTCTGGACTTTGTGAGAAGATATGATGTCATTGTCATGTCCCCTAGCCAGGTTGGTTGGTTCTCTTATCACCCTGCTCTTCCCTTGATAGTCGACATGTTCATAGAGAGTGATCTGGGGATGGTGCAGATCTTCAGTGATCAGCCGCAGAGAAGAGATCTTATCATTCATCTCTTTACCAACAAAGCTATGTTCTCCCTCCTCAAATACCAGAAGCTGGCCTGTATAGTTGATGTGCTCATAAGCCACCCAAGGCTGGCCAAATACTTTCACTGAGGAGACACAATCATTCCAATCTACATCTTTTAGATTGGCAATGTCCCCGGTGAATTCTTTGGAGTAACCCTGGAAGTTGGCATGCTCGTAAATGATGATTTTTCCCATCTCAGCAGGACTTCTGTAGTTTGGATTCCTTGCTGTAGGAGCTGGATGACAGCCTGCAGGAAAGGAAAATAGAAAATAAGCAATGCTTGTGAGAAGCCTTTTCACATCAGACACAAAACGCTGGAGGGGGACGGGGCATGAAGGAAAAAAGGCGAAGTAAAACATTTTCAGCAGAGGATAAATATAGCAGCAGCTGGAATAGAATGATGGAATGACATAGAAATTTGCATTTGGAAGAAAAAAGTAAAATGAGATATGTACACCAAAACCGTCCAGTTTTATTTAGTTTTGTATGTTGGTTTATGTATATGTGCGAGGGACATCTAAGCATTTAACATCTTACTGGTGTAGCCTAAATAATAATGAAATAAAATACATAACCGGTGATAAATCTTTCAGTTGATAATTGACACTGCATTTGAGAATTACTTTAGAAATTGGCATTTGTTGTTTGGACTAGATTTCATGATCCACATAATATTACAAGTAAAGTGGTAGTGAGACATTCAATTAATTTCTAAATGAAAGCACATTTTGTACTGTAATAGGGAAAAATCTATTTTGTTAAGGTGAGAACTGAACTTTTACACTCACTGAAATACATTATTTCTCTTTTTATATGAAATTCTACTGAAATCAAGAGATTCCTGCACTTGACATAAGCTGAGAAGCAATCAAGTTTAAAGCAACAGCACTTTGAGTCAGACTGTTTCAGGTTGTAAATGTCTTTTTGTAGCACTGTTACAAACACTCATATCTAATTCCACACGAAGGTGTCTGGAAACAGCATTTATTTGTAACAGCTGCAGGAACAGAAAGGAGTGGCCAGTTAAGATAACAGCTCCCTTTCTAAACCACATAACAGTCATCAAAGCAAAGTTTTACATGTCAGAGTAAATATATCTGAGGGAAAAAAGCAGTCACTCCAGTTGGTTCTGGGAAGCGATGGGAGAAGATCAGCTCAGCCCAAGTAAGATTAAAAGTCAGACTAAAATTACAAGACCTGAGCAACATAATCAACATTGAAAAAAAATCGAGCTTGAATTTCACTTTAAAAAAACCCTTCACTATTGGATTAAAAACATTTAAGCATTTTTTTCACAGTTGTAATTGAATTTATGGAGGCTGTGGCTACCCAAACTTTAATATATCAATCATTGAGCACTCGTATAATGACCTTCTGTCTGTAGAAAAAGTAATAATAATAATAATCATAATCCAGTTAATTTTGCTGACACAATACAAGATCCTATGCTCAAGATTAATTTGCTAAATTCTATCACTTTCACCCTTGGGAATTTTGTAGTAATGGCTCTCTCCATTCCTCCTTTTGAAAGGTATGTTTATCCCGCAGCTGTCTTCTCATTGCCTGCAAGATGCGTGAAGCTTCTGCAAATACAGACACCAGATCCTCACATACAGGTGGCAGCTCTCACCCCAACACTTAAACTGCATTTCACCGTGGCTGCCCAAGAAGCCATTGAAAGTTTCCCTGTAAAACGTGTGCATCTCACCTCGATGTCAGCGCCTTGGATGGGGAGAGCTGATGGCACTTCCTCCAGTCCGGTGCTGCTGCTTGCAAGAGGTGCCTCACTTTTATAGCTCACACTGGAGTCTTGTGAAACACTCAGTCCTACGGAACGGGGAAGTGGCTGATGTTAACCTCAGTGGTCAAAAATCGCTGATTACTTTTTTTCAGTTTTAATCTTTCTATAACCAGTAACCTCATGGCCCTGTTTCCAAGGTCCGTTGTAGAGCAAACATTTTGACAAATCTTAGAGCTTTGAGTCTTGTTTGTCTTTATTCTCCATAAACCATCTGAATCACAGTAATAAAAACACCTCAAAGTATTTTGTGACGCATGGGCTGTAGAATTTTTTTGCTTGTCTAGGAACACAATTGGCTAATACTCAAAGGTTTCTATGTGAGATATTGAGGTGACAGAGGTGGCATTTAAGTAGCTTTTTTTTATATATTTTAATTTCCCCTCTCTCACCTACGTAGCCATTCGAGCAGCCACAGGGATGCAGAGCTGGTAAAGCAGGACAAGAATGCTCTGGCAGAGCTGCAGTGGCAGCATTTTTGCTTATTTTCATGTTGCAGGTTTACTCTGCAATATATTTTCAGGCAAGTTAGTTGGCTAGTGTGCTGGCAAGCTGTACCACAGTGGGAGAAAACAATGAGATCTTCGTTAGTTCAAGAGCAATCCAGATCCTGCAAATACCCATAGCAGTAAAAAGAAGAGACTTCCTTTAAAGGCTCACTTTGCCTTAGCCATCTCTGAGTTTTGAAATCAAGCAACAGCCTGATGAATTATAACAAGCCTGTTAAAAAAATGACCAAGCTGCACTGCCAGTGAAAGCAAATGAGCAACTGATTAGCTTCACAGAAAGATATAGGCGGGAAGGGACCTCTGGAGGTCTTGAGTCCAACCACCCCTCCTCATAGCTGGGCTGAATCTAAACCTGCCTGGGGCTGCTCAGCACCTTGCCCAGGTGAATCCTGAACATCTCCAAGGCTGGAAATTGCCCAGCCTCTCCGGGTGCTGAGCCACCCCTCAGAGGAAAGTGTTCCCTCCATCACCACCAGATGTGACAGAGCTTGCAACGAGGACTCAGAGGAGACATAGTGGTTAATGGAGCAAGCAAATCAAATACCCACAGGCTCAGTCGTGGCAGATCTCAAATATACTTTGGATATGGGCAGACTGGCCGGGCACTGTGTGCAATTCTCTGAGAGGAGCCAAAGAGACAGGGGCTATGAGCCAGTTTTTCATACACCAGAACTCCAGAGACAGCAAACATGGAGTTGTGCTTACAGCTACCAAGCTGATGCTGCTCTAGGCTGTCATTAAACATAACGACCTCAAGGGCCAATATTTGACCCGCAGGGTTTCTTTCCAGGTCACCGTTATAATGTGCCTGGCTGTGGGATGCTTCAGGGACCCCTGCTCTGTAAGGTAGGATGTTACTGTAGAAGACAGGGAGCTGGGAAGGGAGAGGGTTCACCCCTGCCAAAACAGGCAGCCTGTACACTGGCTCCAGCCAAATTCTCCTGCTGCATCTCTTTCACTGGTGCTTGGCTGGGCTCACGGTGCGCCAGATCACAGAACTAACCCAGCACAAAAATACATGTTGTTTTTGTGTTGGGTTTTTTTTTTCCCCACGTAGTTCATTCTTTTGCTGCCCTGCAGAGGCTGGAAGCAGAGCAACTGCAATTGGCGTTCTGGAGTCTGGAGGGGAGAAGCAGGACTTGACTTTCTAGCAGCAGCTAGATGTGAAATCAGCTTTGCTGTCCTGCCAAATCTCACCTTTACGGCAGGGTTCCATGTGTTGCAGTGACCTCACCCTACAGTTCAGTGCTGCTGGAAAGAGGAAGGTCCCGTTCTGCTCCTGGACCGTGGTGTCCACCATCTGGTGAAAGAAGGGAGAATGAGCACACCAACGGGAGGAATGTTTGGAAGAGGGACTAAAATAGCCGAGAATAGGATGGATTTATGCTGCCATTGAACAACATTCATTCTTCTTAACTTGCTAGTATATTTTAATCATTAAATTATTTAGTTGTGTTTCTGAAAAAAAAAAAAGAAAATATTTTTTTAGATTTATGTGTAGTGATATAATTCATCACAAACTAAACATTCCCATCTTTCTCAGCACCTGCAGACTAAGAAAAGCCCTTTGGACAAATGTATGAGCCATGAAGGCAACACAAAGAGTGAGTCTGAGCGTGTCTCAGCTGCATTACAGAGTGATGCAGGCAACAGTGAACCCTTAAGTCCCCCACATCCCCTCTGCAGAGCACCAAACTGGGCAGTGGGGCTTTTCATGACACCAAGGAGGGGATGTGTTAACACAAAAGCTTGGCAAAGGATCTCTGTATAAACACTCCCAAGCTCACAGAAAGAAATGACGTCCTCGTTTTAATTACCATCTTTCCTAGTGTTACTGGGATTGAAAATTAAATGGATTTCAATGTCCCTCATCTCATTTATAAGGTGCTTTATGCACAAGGAAGTAAGCCACTGAACAAAGAAGAATACAAGAGGTGGGGCTAGGAGTTTTAGACTGGAAATATTTATGGCTTGGGGGGGTTTTTGTGTGTGGTTTTGTTTTTATTTTCTTATGGAAAATTATGTTTCCCAAAATTCCACCCCCCACCCTCATTCTGCAGAAATAGCAGTTTCTCAAAACTGGAAAATCTCAAAAACTGGAAAAGAAACTGTGTGACAAAAGCGAAAAGAAAAAGAAGAAACTCAAAGAGGAAAAGGGAAAAACCCCTCTTCCTCTATTGCCCTCAGCACACAGAAGGCAAAAGAACAAGCAAGACAAATTATGAATATGCAGTCTTTGCAAATGTGCAGAACTACATTATGCAAAAAACACTTGAACAAATGAAGATGTATTCTGATTTGGAGCAAAAATTACTAAAAGATTTTTATCTTTTTTATAAAATGGGTTTTCTCCTTTTTTTTCTTCTTTTTTAATGAGGCTTAATAGTGAGATTATTTTTTTTTGTTCTCCCGTAGAATTGTTTCCAAATACATCAAGACTCTTATGTATTTATTTACTTTTACTTCCTTTGCGGTTGGCTCCATCGTCATTGCACTACCAGAGTCTATTTTCCACTAGATTGCAGGGTGATAAACCAATTTCACTTAAAGCTGTGGATGTCACATATGCACCCACTTCACAGTACTGTAAAAGGTGAAAAGGTAGAAAAATCAAATTAACAAGAAATTTCTTCCCCCTCCAGATCCTCTTGTGACCCACTCTTCTCCACCACAATGGATACAAATTAAGGTATATCAATAATTACTCATCTCTTTTTAGTCCCTACTTTAAAATAAGGGGGTTAAAAAAAATAAAGTCACACATGAACTGCATCTCCCCAGTTTCTGATTGCTATTTTGTCTGGTAGTTGTGAACTCAAGGCAGCAGGACACTGGTTTCTTTGTTTTGGTGGAGTTTTGTTGAAGGAGGGGGTGTTTTTTTGGTTTGTTTTACTCTCTTAGGAGTTGTTAGGGCTGGTAAAGTAATTCTTCAACACAGAGTCTCTTTTCTCACTTTTGTCTCTAAGACTTGTGTTTCTCAAACAAAACAGCCCCCAAAAATGCAACATAGGAACATGCAACTGGACCACAGAACCCCAAGCTGTGAACAGCCCACCCACCAACAAACACATTCACTGCCAAACTGTTGAGGGAAAAAAGACACCTCCTTTTTTTGCCTAGCATGTATCTCACACAAACTCCCCTTTTTTTCTTTTCTCTTTTTGTTTGCCACTGTGTTTGCTGCACTCCCCAGTTTCCAGTGCTCAGTAAAGCAGACTGAACACTACTTTTTCAGCAAAGACTAAAAGAAGGACAATAGCACCCTACTGGATGAGTGCTGCATATTATCCACTAACAGCACTGGGAGTGAGCTCCACAAAAGCTGTGCTGGAAGGGCAGGCACAGCAAATACAGACTGACAAAAGCCTTGTAGGTCCCACTTGACAAGACACACAAGCCAGAAAGGAAAAGGAAGATTTTTTTTCTAACTATTATTTCCCTCCCAAAGTCTCCCCTTCCCAGATAAAGGTAACAGACTGTCTGTGAATAATTGCTGTAGTTCAAAATGTCAGAAACAACTGGGTTGCTTTCTGTCCCAGTGGTCAATAAATGTGCAAATGGGTTTCCATGGCATGGTTGCTAAGCTGGACTCCGCAAACACAAAGGCCCAGACTAATTAGATGCTTAGCATCAGAGCAAAAAAACACCAGAGTGTCATGGACCCTCGAAAGGTCCTAGCTTCACAGCACCGCGTTTGGCTGGGAAAGCTTCTCCAGGTCACAAAAGTTGCACGCTCAGAAAATGCATCCAGTGTTTTGTTCCTCTCACGTGTTATTAGCAGGTTGTGCTCCTAAACCCTTTAAGTGGCCTGACCCAAGCAAGACTGTGGAGGGCACTGACCTACCCTCAGCTAACACTAGGTGTCACTTCCGCTTAAGAAATGCAACAGAGAAACTGAGAAGTTTGAGGAAAAACTACTCATCCAGCAAATCATGGACAGTTACTGAGTTTTAAGGTTTCACGTGTCTCAAATCAGGCATCTGAAAGCATCAGAAAATACCAGACTCTCTTCTTATCTTTTGTGGGAGCATGGAAACACATGCCTACGTGAAGAAGGCATGTAGTGATAGGACAAGGGGTAATGGCTTCAAACTGGAAGAGAGTTGGTTCAGATTAGTTATCTGGAAGAAATTTTTCACTATGAGGGTGGTGAGACACTGGAACAGGTTACCCCGAGAAGCTGTGGCTGCCCCATCCCTGGAGGTGTTCAAGGCTAGGCTGGATGAGGCTTTGAGCAACGTGGTCTGGTGGGAGGTGTCCCTGCCCACGGCAGGGGGGTGGAATAAGATGATCTTTAGGGTCCCTTCCAACCCAAACCGTTCTATGATTCTATGAAGAAGAGACTATCATATGGAGAAGCTGCCAGAATCTGCTCTGACAAAGTCAGCCTTGCTGGCCTGCCTCTGCTGCTGCTTTGCTGCTGGAGGTGGGAGAGCTGCTGCAGTGGCTTTCAGTCCTTCCTCAGTAGTAGACGTGCCTGCCAAAAGATTTCTGAGCATTACGGACTGACTCAGAGGAGGAGAAAGAGTCAGGGTGTTTCTGGTCAGGGTCCTGAGGCAGGCTAGTGCACGAAGGAAATAACTGGCTACAGCATTTCTACAGTAAAAGTAGAAAAGATACAGAAGTGTGGGGTACAGAGGTAGGGAAAGGGCTCCCCCTGGGGAGACCAGGACTGTACTAGAACTATGTGATTTGCGCTGTCTTACAGTACCAGGAGACCTCATAGGAAGATGTAGCAGGCTTAAAACAACAGAAAAAACTTTGCCTATCTAAACACATTTCTTCTGCACATCCACAAGACATTGTAGACACCAAAAGCACCACCTGGTTTAAAAATCAACAAGACAGAGGCAGAGAATAAATTCACCAAAGGCTATTAAACAAACATACTGATGTAACTTCTGGGTTAGGCAGTTTTTAAAACAGCAGATTCCTAGATGAGAGTACCCACTACATGCTTGCCCTTATGCTCGTTCACGAGCCCCCACTTCAGGTCACCACCCCAAGAGCATTCCTCTAGAGAAGGATTGGTCTGAGCCCTTCCAGACTGGAAAGGTTTCAGCAGACGCAGGTAAAAGAGGTAGGAACTTGGGACCCAAAAGAGGAGATCAGGGGGTTGTAACTCAAGAAAACCCAGGATCAAAATGACCCTCAGCAGCTCAAGATGAGGAAACTGTAGTGGTAAAGCAGAGTGTCCAATGGCAGCACAGACACCTTCTTGACAAGTATGGAAACTAATGAAGAGCACTGTGGCTAGGATATTAAAGCACAAATTTTCATGGTATGAAGAAAAAGGTGTGGTGGTGCCACCCCCCGCTTTTATGATGCAGAATAAATCCATCTGGTACTGATTTTGCACTCAACTCCATCAATATCATCCCATGCTAGAAATCCTTGTGATCTAATTAAGGTTACTGGTATAGTTCCCACAGATGGCATTTTTACCATCACAGAGCTGCCCCAGTTTCATTGAAGACCAGGTATGCCCTGTTGTTTAGTTTGTTGGTTTTTTGTCAGTGGAGATGTTAGAAAGTGATTTTACTTCCATAGGGACCATACTGATTATTTAGTTGTTGTAAAATTTTAGAGACGGTTGTCCCATTGCCCTTCATGTGGTTTAAGATATTTTTTCCATAGTCCATCGGCTCATTCAACTATACCATTAGACTGTGGATAATAAGGTATGTGAAATACCCATTTATTGTTTTGCCCATTCTTCTATTTCTTTGTTAGTAACTTGTGAGTCTTTATCACTCTGGATGGAATCTGGAACTGGTAAAGTTGAGAACCATGAAGAGAGGCCTCAGGTGGCATTTTTTCCATTAGCCTTTTGGCATTTGGTAGCTGCAAGGAGTCCAGATATTATTCCTACACCTGTTAAGATATATTTATAACCAGCAGAGGGTTTTAAAAGACCAATGTAATCAATTTGTCAAGTAGACCACAAGGTTTTTCCTTTGCCAATGTGTTGTCCTGGGTTGAGAGACACAGGACTAACTTTTCTTCTGATGCTGGGGAAAATTGCACTTTTAGAAGACTCTAGTGTCTGAATTTGTGAAAATATTTACCTTATAGCCAGCCAGGCTCTGTGCGATTCAAGGTTAGTGTTTTCGAGCCTTGCCAGCTGCTGGGACCAGGAGGAGCAAGGCCTGGGCATTTGACCCAGGCTGGCCAACAGGATTATTTCATACCATGAATGTCACATTCAAAATAAATTACAGAAGTTTGCTGCGTAGCTCTCTCTCCCTTGATGGTGGCGGTCCAGACAACTCCTTGCCCCGGTGCTGGAGCCCTGAGGCCTTCCCTTCCTCCTGAAGCCATTGCGCTCGCAGTATCCGCCATTTGCTCTCCCTGCTGGGAGTGCACAGCTTCCTGCTGATAGAATTGGCTGAGTATAATTCTTGCATAGCTTATATCAGTATCGGGATTAATACTGGTTCCTTAGTATTTTTGTTAATTATTTAGTCTTAGTCTATTAAATCTATTTATATTTCAACCCTTGTGTTTCTTTGTGTTCCCTGATTCCCCTTTCCGGGTGGGGAGGGGTCATTGGGTGATAGAATAATTGTCTAAATGACAATAGATTGTTATGGGTTTTCTCAAACCATAACATGTAAAGGTGGTGCTTTAGCAGGGTGGTCTGTTTGCAATTTTAATTTACACTGGGGACATTCAGTAAGGATGATTTCACATGGTTTTTCTACTAAGGGGCCAGCCTCAGCTTTGAGCTGAAACATAAGGTGCTCCTCGGCCTGTGTGGCCTCATTTCTAATTTAACCATTCTCCCAATTGATACCATGTGGTGTTTAAAGAATTCTCAACTTTTATTTTCCTATTTTTTGACAATTTGTCTACCTCTTGGTTCCAGTTCATAGCTGGTTTATTGTCATTGGCATAAGCTTTCACTCATCCTATTTGGAATGGTGTTTTCCTGGCTACGTCTAATAGCAATCGCCAGTCTTCAGCTCTCCAGACTGGGGATCTATTTATTTCCCAATTTAAGGCTTCCCATTGACAAAGCCACTGCGCAGCACCTGCTCGAACAGCATAGGAGTCCACATATATGATTTTTGCTTCATTTTGCACTGCTAAGACAACCGCTCTGAATTCTCCTACTTGGGAACTGCCCTCCCCCTCCTCGATAACTTGTTTGCCAGTTTTGATTTCAAACGTTATATTGCTGTTTGCCATCCGCTCTCTTTGCTGAGGCATCAGTAAACCGAAAGCCCTCAGTTGGGGCATCTTCAGTGAAGGTGGGTGCATTTTAGGCTTGGTGAAGGTTTAAATGGTTGTCGCAGTGCTAGTGGGTCAGTGTTAACAGGCATTTGTAATTTAGAAACTTTTGCGTGTCCTTCAGTCAACTGCATTTCAGCTTTTCCTCCCACTAGGCAGGCATGCCGTTTCCCGACAGTGGATTTTTGTGCAATCCCTTCTGGGGGAAGCAGTCCCCTTTAGGATCATGTCTCATAAATTAAACGGACCTCCGATTCGAACAGCTTGCTCTTGGCGTATTTTCTCAACTTGCTTAATTGCACAGACCAAGGACAAAAGACCTCTTTCCCCCTCAGAATACCTCTGTTCTGTCTCTGTAAAAGCAGCCGAGCTAAACACTATAGGTCTTTTTAGTCCGTCAGAACCAGCTTGAAATAGATTACAGTAAGTACCATGTTCTGCAAAATCCCATTCCGCTATAATAGGATCACCAGGATGGACAGGTCCTAGAGATTGATATGGTTTTAATTCTTGCGTTAGGGTTTTGACTGCCTCTTCATGTTCTCAGTCCCATTTCCACGGTTTTCCATTTCGTAGAAGTGAATACAGTGGGCGGGCAATGACGGAGAATCCAGGTACATGTTTCCTCCAGTACTCTGAAGTACCCATCAGCTGTTGTAATTCTTTCCTAGGCTGGGGCATCTGTGATTGTTCGGTTTTGTCCAGAGTGACCAGTGGACTTGCTGCAATTCCAGCAACCCACCGAGTGCCCAGAAATTTCACTTCTCTCCTTGGTCCCTGACATTTTTCCGGTGGAATTTCAATGTTTGCTGCATGCAATGTTTGCCAAACTGTTGCTGCCACTTCCCTCACCTTCTTAAGGGAGGTTCCTCCCATTAGAATATCATATATATATATATATATATAGTGATATAGTTTTACTTCTTTGGGGAGTGGAACTGCCTGAAAAAGTTCAACAAGTACAACATGAGCAATTGTGGGTGAATGTTTATACCCCTGTAGGAGTCTGTTAAAGGTCTATTGGATACCTTCCCATGTAAAAGCATATTTTTCTTTATCCTCCTCCTGTAAGGCGACCATGAAAAACATCTCTTTCCCACCTAGCACTGCCATCCGAGGATGTAAGGCACCTTGCAAAGTAGCTGTTAGAGTTGCAATATCGGGGACTGCAGCTGTCAATGGGGCTCTGTTGGCATTTAAGCACTGACAATCAATCGTTAAACACCAGTTCCCCTCCAGTTTACAGACTGGTCAAACTGAAGAATTATATGGGGAGTGAGTCCTGAAAATAATTTGTTGTTTTTCTAAATCTCCAGTTACTTCTGAAATTCCAGTCTGCACTGCAGCAGAAATTGGGTACTGCGGGACATCTGTGGTCTTTGATTTGGGAAGTACCAGGGCTGCGCGGAGTACACGTACTCTGGCAGCTTGTTGATTTTCATTAGGGTAAGGATTGGCATTCAAACCAAAAGACCATAAACTACCATCCAGCAGGCACCAAGTCCAGCAACTCAAAGCCTCAAAACCTAGGATATTTTCATAGTGATCTTTAACTGCAGAGTGAATAGATGTCACATGCTTTTTGCCAGGAGGCCATAAATTAGCTTCTGTAGTTTGGCACACAGCATGAGTTCCCATAGCCCCAGTAATTTTAACCTTTTGCCGCCCAGGTCACAAGCCCACCTTGTTGGCATCCTATTGTGTAATAATTGAAATTAGTGCTCCAGTATCAATTAAAAATTTTGTTAATTGTTTCTGAGGACCAGCTGGGATCAAAACAGAAAGACCGTTCTCATTTAGCCATTGATGAGCTTCTACTTGCTGGACAGACAGGCCCAATCACCGTCCAGGCACTATTAGTTTTTTGGTTTTGCACTTTGTAACCCATTGCTATGAGGGGAGAAAGGGTTATTTTTCTCCCTGGGGGCCAGCGATGGAGGAGTTGGGAGTGTTTGGATAGTCGCATTTCTGGAATACTTGAATTAGACTCAGAGTGACATCAGTAGGCTGTCTCTGAATCGTGGCTCTAGGAATTCCTAGTGCCAGTGTAATAACTCATTACTCATTTCTTACTACAAATATTACATTACTACAAATATTTCCATAACTCATTTCTCCACTCCTGGCCCCTTAGTTGCCGGCCAGAGGATTTTGGTTCTTGAGAGCTGTTTTGATGGGATTGCCAAATTTGCCTAGCAATGCAACCTGTATTTTCTGTTTCACTGTGAATTTCATCCCATTTCTCACATATGATTCATTGTCTCATGCATTAACATTGCCCAGGTGGGGACGTCCTTGCAACCTGACTCATCTTCCTCTTTGTCCTCTTTGCCCTCACCTTCTCTAGTGGCCTGCATTAAATTTATTAATTCATTATAATTTAAGTTCCTATGGATTTCATCTCTTTCTGCAATAAGGAAAGGTTTGAGCAGCAGGGGCTCTTTTTATTAAAGACTCGTTATTATTTGAAGCACCCCAGATATTACCATCCCAGTCTTTGGGAGACCCTAATTTTTTAATTTGAACTATGTTGGAGGGATTTGGAGGTTGCATTAGCATCAATTCAATGTGTTCACCGACTTTTTCTTGCGTTAGCTGAGATCCATTAAGTTGTTTTTGCAGTTGTTCTATTTTAATTGGTAACAACAGTTCAGTAGATCTGCGCCCCTCTACCTCATCCTGTAAGCCCTGTGGTTTTTGAGTAAGTTTTACTCTTTCCTGACAGGCACCTTCTAGGCACACTCCCAACGTGTTACACGTTATACCTTTATCCTTTCCAACTTCAGTTGTACCTCTAGCATCGGTTAACTGTTTCTCTACCTCTTCCCAGTTATGCCAATTATTAACAAGCCCGAACCTCTGGAAAGGTAGGATTTGTTTGCATACTATTTCTTTGTAAGTATTGGGTGATTTTGCTTATCATCCTGCCGACCATGTCAATTTGTCGTGGATCAAAATATTTGACGTGGTTATGATTTAGCAGCGATTCAAAATTTATTAATGATTTGAGGCAGATCAAGAGGTTGAATTGGAGCAGCACTTAATCATTAACCAATTTAAGGATTTACAAGGTGATTTAACAAAATAATTGAACAGTGGCTTAATTACAGATTTGAAAGTGACAAGATTCACACTAACTTACTATTAGGTATCCCAAATCAATACATATGCATATGAGCACAAAGAAACAAATACACACGCGAGTCTTTAACTGCTAGGACCAAAGGTCCCCTCATAGTGGGTGACTCCAATAAGCCAACAAGTGTCCCTTTTGACTCCTTACGCACACAAATGGACAGAAAGCATTTGGATCCAGTAAAGTATAAGAACACTCACAATCATAAGAGCTAATGTCTATATTGGAGAGACATGGATAGAAACATGGATGAAAGAGAGACTATTCTATAGTTAAAATTTCACTTTTCTCGAGTTTGGAGTAAATACAACACATCGGCATTTCTCAGCGGGTGATAACTGAGACTCAAGAGGACTGACTCACCCTGGCCTTTTAGTCCTCGAGGTGTCTGCCTGAGCGGTGTCCTGGGTCAGAGAAGAGGGCGGTCACAGCCCGCTGCGACCCAGAAGAGCTGAAAGGGTCTTCTTAGGATTGTATAGGGTCCGAGATAATTGACTTTCATCAGGTACTTTTCCACTCCAGTCCAGCTCAGGCAATGGGATATTCTGGTTTTTTTCCACCAGTTGCACAAGCCCAGAACTTGCTAGATCTTGAAGTTCTGGTATCACCTCCCCTCTTTGGGCCACAATCCATTTATTGTCAGGAGTGATCGATTACCTTTGTTGTTTCCAGGCAACAGGCATCAGGGGAGTGAGGTGCACTAAGGGGTTGCCATAACCTTCACTTACTACTTGGGACCATTACACATCCCAGGTATTAATGGGCTGACGTAACATTCTGGTCCTTTGTATTGTTACATAGCCCAGGTAGAGGGGGAAAAAACCACACCAAGTGGCTTCAAGGGGAACAGGGGGCACTGCACCCCCACACCAGGTGCCTGGTGTAGGAGGAAGGGCAAGTGCTCCCTGCCTAAGCCCCCCCGGTCTTGATGTACCGCATCAGTCAGGTTCCGCAGAGGAGATAAAAGGTAACACAGCTTCCCTCACCCCAGATGGCAAGAAATGAAAAAAAACCAACCAACCAAACAAACAAACAAAAAAAAAAACCACAAAAATGCTTCACTGACTCCTAAACCTAAGCAAGGAAAAAAAAAAAAAAGAGAGAGCTTTCGGCATGAGGAAGCTCTTCTGAACTGAAGCCTGAGGCTACGGCAAAATGATGTCCTTTAAGCTTCATTTGCATATGAGCTATCAATAAAACAAAACCTGGGGCAAAAGGGGAGACAGAAACTGAGAGAGACACTGATCTATCTTTTGAAAACCAGTGAGCTTACACTTCCAGAGATCTATACTACCCACCACATGCAGCTCCAACAGAGGCACAGAGAAAGGTGTTATTTTGGCAATTTTAATTCTCCCTCCTTTATTATACAAAATACTTTACAATTAAAAAACATTTTCCCCAATAGAATCATATACAGATATTTATAATTAACAAGATTCAGTTACACACAAGATGGGGAACTTCTGCACAAAGGAAAACAATGACAGATGATCAAGTGAAAATTAAGACTTGACCCTTTTCCCCACCATGTTCCAGGAGGGGAAGTTATATTTTTAGACTTTTATTCCTGTCACGTTCCCTCAAGTCTGAACTCTGGAATCTCCTCTTACCCTGACAGGCTAAGGGCCTCCACCTGTGTCCCTAGCATCAGTACAATACTCTGCTCTTAAAAAGCTTCATGAAGAGACACCAAGAAACTAGCATCTGGCTGTACCATGAATACCCAGAAAAGGGGACTGCTGCCCCCAGTTTTCCCTAGCAACCCACATATACACACATGCAAGCACATACATGGGGGAAGCATGCTCGAACCCAGAATTTGTCACCCTCTCACCAAATGGCAATCCCACCCCACCAAAGCAACCTGCGCTCAAGACGCGTGTCCAGTAGGTAGGTCCCTGCAGAATGGCTATCGTAAAGTCTCACAGCCAAGCTGGGCATTCCTGCAAATGCAAGAGGGCTGGAGGTTGCCGTCTTCCCCACTTCGATCTGCCTACCAGCAGCGTGTCAGTCAGTCATGGAGGCGATACCGTGAACCGCTCAGAGATGCTCAGGCCACAACAGACAAGTAGGGAATTTGCACACTTCAGTGGGAGGTCCTTGAAAAAACAGTTGCTAATGATCTGCCCTACCAGAGCAAAGATACATGTGAACCCTAGTGAACATTTTCTCTCTAAGGAAGGTCACTGCTGGGCTGGGCCAACCCTGCACTCACAGGGGAGGCCATCCCAGAGTCACTGCTGGAGGCCAAATGCCTGAAGCAGCGTGGGAAGATCATGGGCATCAGCTGCCCCATACAGATCACTCTGCCCCAGCATGGAGAGGGCCATGCGGAGGGTGCTCCAGATGTTGTCAGACATAGCGCCTTGCTGCCCCCGCGGACCTCGGCTCTTCTGCTGCATGTGCAAAGCCTCTAAGAAGTGCTCCACAGCCTCACTGTCAACATGAGAACATACACATGTTTAACATCCTCTGGAGAGGATGGTAAATGTCATAGTCCCTCCCCCATTTGCTTCTAAATGACTTCCCCTCCAAAACAGTTTCCTCCTCTTCATCAGATCCTGCCCCGCTCCAGAACCAGAAGATCCCCCTTTTCCCTCTTAACAGAAACTGAAGTCCAGATGGCCCCTACTCCAACGGCATCTGCGCGACACCTTGTTCTCAGGGCAGAGTCCACACACTCACTCTGCTCTCCTATGCCAAGAGAAGGCTGCAGGCAGCGTGGCACTGCCCTAGTAACCTATTGCAGTCTCTCTCCCACAAACACATGCACACTCATGGCTCACAGCAGATCTGCCCATCCTATGCTCACCGGTGGGCACCTAAGTTGATGCAACTGATGCCCAAGTTGTAGCGAGAGCGGATGTATCCTGGCTGGAGCTCCAGTGCCCGACGATATGCCGCCACAGCTTCCTCACTCCGATTCCCATTGGCCAGGGTGGCACCAAGCTTGTTCCATAGAAGATGGTCCTGGAAGAAGGGGCAGAGAGAAAGGGCTGAGAAACTGGATCTTTTTAAGCCCCAAGCCAACCCTCCCTTTCCCACGTGCCCGTCTTATTCCTCCACTCCAAAAACGAACCTCTCATACAAGCATCAGCTCCACCCAAACCTTCACCCATAAACCTCCAGCATCCACAGTCTGCTCTTTCTTACATTGGGGCGCACACTGAGTGCGGCGCTGAAGCAATCCACAGCCTTCTCATACTCTCCACTAAGGTTGAAAAGGACACCCAGGCCACACTGAACATCAGGATCCACAGTCGAAGGGTTGCTGCGCACAGCTGCTAAGAACAGCTCTTTCACCTCCATGAAGAGCGAGCTGGAAAAGCACAGAACAAGGATATCGGTGTACTGTGGGGACAGCTGGCCTTGCGTTGCTCCCTCTGCTCCTGCCTGGACCAGTCCCAACCCTCCAAGAATCCTTTCAGCTGAAGGCTGAAATTTGTAATCCTAACTCACTCAGACAGCAGGGAACCTAGGACACGCTTGGAAGGCCCCAAGTTTGTCCCTGAGACGCCCTCCTCAAGTTCCTTCTCCAGCAGGTGAGCATAGTCCGGTTTATGGCGTAGCCAGTCCCGCAAAGTCTCACACGCTTGCTTCTGCAAGGACTCGTTGGTGAAGCTGACCGCTAAAGCCATAAGTGCCGTGAGGTTCCCAGGCTGCAGTTCCAAGCACCTGGAGGTCAAAGAAAGAAAAGTGAACACAGTATTAAATCACTCTGGGAGACACCTAGATACAGGAGGTAACACAATCAAGACAGAGCACACCACGCTAGCCTTATGGTCTTGTGACACCATGCACTAGACAAAGAGCCATGCTCAGCAGCTCTTCTGCAACACTCACTGTCTGAGGGCACTGATGGCCAAAAGCTCCTGTTCATTCTCTGCTTGGGTGGTTCCCAGATATTGCCAGGCCTGGAGAAGATAAAGATGCACAAACTCAGGCTTCTTCACACCCAGAGAAAAAGATAAGCCAATAAAGTACAGACACAGAGATTAAATCCACCGTATTATCCCATGCATATTTTAGAGTGAGACCAAATATATGCAAGTATATACATCAGCTACAGATACAAGTTTCTCTTGATGGCACACAGTCCTTCAAGACAGTAAAACTGGCGGTTACTGTGAAAAGAAGTGAATGTTTACCTGGAGATCTACCATAAAGCAGCCATTGGCAGTTTTACACAAGTGACAGAATCTCCACTTTTAACTTCTAACTATGGTCAAACTGCAGAGGAAGGAGGGAAAAGCAGATCTCTTATCTTCTAAGAGAAAGGAATAGCAGCAGTGCTAGTAATGAGGAGATCCCCAAGGCAGGCAGATGTATATACTTGTGCAGTGGTCCACTAGCAAGTGATAATCTCAGGGAGCTGACTGCCAGACCTGAAAGTAGCACCACTGTTATTTTACTGAATCTTCAGCCTTCGTGACACCTGTGCATGAAAACCACTTTCACCTCCAGGTTGCTGACATAGAAAATATTTAATTAAGGCACTAAATCCAAAGTACCTGTTTCACTTTATGTTGATAACCACCCCCTTCCTCTAAAATAGGCTAGAAAGTTGGCAGGATTGTCAGCAAGAAGTACCCACTTTTTGAATGTATGTCACAAAATGGAGTATCCACTGTCTGAAGGAAGGAAACAGTTTCATTAGCAAAGAACCAGACACACTGCACAAGCCACCACAAGGCAAGAGGCAATCTCAAATCTCTAATGCTTCACCATAAAGCTACCTGCAACTCAAGAAGAGCTGACCAGTGATAGCTGCATGGTGTTCTGCAGGCAGAAGAGCTGAGATTGAAGGTAAAGTCGTGATCTGGATCAAAGCAACCATGGCATTTCCTCCAGAGCAACTGTTCAAGTCTATTTGATCACTGTACCATTTGTGAAGTCTTGACTTCTCCTGTACTTTCTGTAGAGTCACAGCAGAAGAATTCAGAATGTTTTCAACAGCCAGAACTGGCCCAAGATTTCTTCCCCTAAAGTTTCAACTACCTCTCCATTATGCTCAGCCTGCCATCCACACTGCCTGTGAGAAGAGATTCTAAAGGAATATTAGCAACACCTTTTAACCACTTTAGAGCTAAAGTAGATCTCCAAAACCTGTCTACTCCCAGTATCCTAGAAAGTTAGATGCCTGTACTCCCAGAAACCAAGAACCTCTGTTCTGAGAAGTCACTCTCATCTAAGCCTCAGGATTAGCAAATTAGGTATTTCCAATCATATACAATTAGCAGGGCTTGAATCAGACACACTGAAAATTCACCATCTCTGGGTCCTTGAGGCAGGCACTCCAGAAACGGACAACACTGCTGTATTTGCATTCTTCCTCCTGAGAATATCCACATCCTCTACCTCTGGAGAAAGGTGCATAGACTATTCCATTCCTCAATCCATCCTGCAGGAGCTGAAGTGCTTTATGAAAATAAGTATTCAATGAATTAGGAGCTGGAAACTTGTCTTTAGTATAAAAATCATTCTCTGGCCTACAGCTTCAAGTGAAGACTGTGAAGACACCCAAGCCATCTCTTTCAACCCATCTGGGTTACATCTTCTCTGGGTATCTAGATGTAAGACCTAACCAGGAGCCCTAGTCTAATGAGCTGCTCAGAATTAGTCTTTAATACAGATAATGAAAGCAGGTATCTGCCACAAGCATCTCCAAACTTACAATGCCACTAAAGACTTCCACAGAAGCAACTTAAGAGATGAGAACTCCTTTGTCTTAGCTCCATGCAGTCTCAGGTGCTCCAAAGATTTTACACAGCTCTAGGCCAGAGCCTTTGTGGGTTTTGTAACTGACCTCAGTCATAAGCCTCCTTGCCCACAGCCCTCCTGGGACTCGCATACATCAGCTACATACCCAGAGCCACAGAAGAATAAAACATTTTCATGCAGCCTGCACAGCTCCTAACACCAAAGTGAGTTTTCTACACGCACACTGACACCTCACTAGAGAAGGATCCAAGCAGCAGGACACCTGGCCAAGGCCCCTTATCTCTGCTCTCACTCACCTCCATATGATCTGGCCTCTGTTGCACTGCAGCCTCAAAGAGCAAGACAGCATTGGGGAGGTCACCTTCCTCCAAGCGCTTCCGCCCCTCTTCAAATGCATCCGGGTGATCTCTCATAGGATTATCTTCCTCAAACTGGTAACCCTAGCAGGGAAGACAGACAGAGGATAATGCTAGGAGATAGGCTTAGGGAGAAAAGCACTCTCTACAGTACAGCACAATCTAGTCTTGCTGTATCAGAAACACTCAAACTGCAGACCAGCCAGCACCTGGACCTCTCTGCTAGTTTGTAGCAGATCAGAGAACAATGGCTCTTCTTCCTGCTTGCTCTGTAGAGAAAAATTTCCCCAAACGAGACCTGGAATAAGTTACAACAGACACTAAACATCTGGTTCGAGTCCTAGCAGCTTGGGGGTGACAACACTTGCACTCATCGCAAAGAATTCCAGCATTAACTGGTATTTGGTGTTGGGCAAGAACTAGACAGCATTTGCAGACAAGCACAACTGAAAACAGTATTTCTTTAACCGCTAGCTGATCTGAGGTGAGGGTGCAAGTGACAGCAAAAGATCAGTGTGAGGAGGAATCCAGCCAGCATTCAGGGTCTGTGGGGCTCGTCCGCAAGGCAGACGTACTGACAGCCTCCTCGAGGCAGTCCATCACAGTGCTAGGGCTGAGACGCTGTTCTCTGTTACCTTGTCATATGATGAGGAGCTGAGGTCTTCATAATCAGAGAGCCACGGGTGAGCCTCTGCATCTCTCTTAGCCATCTCCTCCCATTCTGCCTGGAGTTTGTCCCAGAAGTCCACATCTGACTGAAGGGAGAACAGAATGTGACTAGAGTACCTCAACCATAAACTCAGCTCTACAGATACCCTCTTAAATGTTTCTAGCCCTCCTCACGGCATGCAAAGGAGAAGGGTAATCCTACCACAGGCTCTCAGCTGGTACCCCAGCCCTCCTCCTCCATCAGCTTTACCTCCACAGCAGTCTTTGCCTGCTCAAATTCCGTATCAAGAGTTGACATGTTTCCAGATCGCGCAAATTGATCCACCCAGGCATCGGATGCTCCCTGGGAGTTTAGAAACAGAAACACACCTATCTTTTTAGAATTTGGCAACCTCAGGGCACATCTCAAAACAGCAGGAGGGTCTGTGATGACCCCTCCTCCCAATCAGCAAGAACTGATGGCCTGTAAATTGGAAAAGAGTTCATTTGGATATCCCTTTCCTCCCAAGTTGCTACGGGAGATGAGAAAACTCACACTGCCCAAATACTTTCCCAGCTTCTGGCTGGACTCTGCTAAGACATGGTTTAGATACGTGTTTTTTTGTTTTTGTCAGAGTTAGGTTGATGGTTGGACTAGATGATCTTAAAGGTCCCTTCCAACCTAGACAATTCTATGATTCTACAATTCTAAGATGAGCCCAACAGTCCCTCCCTCGCCTCCCCCAGCCTAGTCATTAGTAGAACATTGCTGAGAGTTGGACTTGCCATTCTCCCTCGCTCCCAGACTGTGCACTGTGGCAAAAAGCTTTCCTCCTTCAGAGCACACAGGGCTAGGGCTCCTACCTGCTGCTGTATAAACTCAGCTGCCCATTGCTCTGCCTGATCTTGGTCTCTGTGGGTCACCTGATTAGCTTCGATCGATACCCTCCCATCTCCGATCTGGCGGACAAACTTTAGGAACTGTGGCAGAGAAATGAAACAAGGGTGGAGCTGGGCAGACACTTTGCCAACAAGCCCTCTGCCCATGCCCCCCTCCTTCACTAAGAGGACTTCTCTCTGCAAAGCGAGCACAAAAGGCCCGAAAAGGTGGGGAGGACAGGACTTCACCAGTCATGTGGTAGAGATGGATAATACCTAGAGTGGATTGTAGGGTTCAACTTCCAGGAATTGGGGAAGAAATGGAAACACAGGACAGCAGGAGGTTTTATTCTTTTACTGTCTTCCCCCTTCTCAATTACCCACACCCCTTATTCACACTAGATATCTATCAGCCCCAATCAGGGAATTTCTTACCTCAGAATTCTTGAGTTTTGGATCATCCACTTTAGAGAGGAAATCACTAACAGTTTTCTTAAGATCATCCTCGGGTTGATATTCCTCATACCTGTGTTCAGAGGCAGTAAAAGGGAAAGAGACAGTCTGATACCAGGCAACAGTGAACCCTCTTACTAACAAGAGTCAACACAATACAACCCCTCCTCAAAGACTCTGGGGTTCTCCTAAGTGATTCAGTACCATTATCCACCTGTAAAAATTCAAAATTACTACTAGGTTAACTGTGCAAGTGACTGACACAAACAGTAGCAGAATTAAACAATTACAGTAGTAGCACAGTTCTGCAGAAAAGTCTGAATTCCTTGGCAAGCTCACATGCTATCAGACATCACAAGTTTTAGCACTACCAAAAACAAGGTCATGTATCTAGGAAGTAAGTAGGTCGTGCTCATGGAAAAGGAGCAGTGTCCTGGAAAAGCATCAACTCCGCAGAGGACTGAGGGCTCATAGCAAGAACATAACCCAGTATGTTGTCTGGCTTACAGCAGGATAGGACCAGTTCCACATGTCACCACTACATTCAGTCTTGGTGACGTCTTTGGAACTGGTGGCAATAACTCAGGAATGTCCATATTTGCAAAAATGTATCAGAAAAGGCACGAGCCAGGAGGAAGGAGAATCCAAATATGCAAAATCTCTTTTAGGGAAAGATCTAAGAAGCCCAAATTGCTTGCTTGTGTTTTGCTTCTTTAATTGAAAAACTTGACTGTAGTTAACAGGTACCTATACAGAGAAGATGCGTAGTAGTAGACTGTTCTTTAATCTACCATAGGAAAACACATGAAAATAATGTCTGGAAGGCTGAGTCTATAAATACACAGAGGAAAGGCTGGATATGGTTTGTCAGGGAGAATAAAATGATAAAAGTTTTATAGATAACTAGTAAAGTCTAGTACTTGAGACCTCTAAATCTAAAAAAAGCATCTGTTGTGGAAAAAAAGTTCTGCTCAATTAGGAGTTCCTGAACTCACTTTAAGGAGCTTTGCATTAGACATGAGATTAAGTTAGCCTTAATCACGATCACAGTATCTTCCCGGAACTAGAAAAGCTAGGATTTCTTAAAAACTTCAGTCACCAAGCATTGTTTCCTCCTTTCTCTGAAACCAAAGGCGTGAAAACATCAACCTAGATTAAATTACTCAAAAGCATTCAGGCCATAGCAGACTTCTATCACCTGTCCAAACTTCACCCACCCAAATACCTAACAGCAATAACTAATCTTGAGAAGAGAGACTCACCATTTATCTGCCAAAGACTGGTCTTCTGATTCCCCAAGCCACAGTTTCTCCTCTGACTGCTCTAGGTATTCTTCTGCCCACTTGGCAGGAGACACAGATAGTGGATCTGCATAGGACATCAGGAAAAATGGGGGGAAGAGTAAGATAGGCAGACCATCACTCAAATTAACTTCAGATTTTTCTCTCTCCATTTTACATATAGTTTGCTAACATACAAAGAAGACCTCTTCAAAGAAAGATTGTTTACAATTGTTTCTTCTAACTTTGTTTATTCTGATCTAAAAATCTTAGGCTCAGACTGTGTATTAATACAAGGTGCCACTGTGGTGCCAATACCTTATGATTTTCTACTGTAATTTCACAGCCTATCCATCTGCTCCATGTGGGATACTATGTAGGTCAAGAAAATTAGCAATACATTACAAATCTCTGTCAAAATCACAGTCTACAAGGCACTATGTTTTCATCAGGACTTTCTTGAAGACCTTTGTAAATGCTGATTTATATTTCAAGAAGTATAAAGAGTGAAGGTCAAAGAACAGGACCAGCTCACAATGGCCACTCCTGGAGAAGAGAATAGCACCTATTTAAGTATTACTCAAATTTTCAGATTAGGTCATGGATGGTAACAGGACCCTATTGCAGCCCCAGCTCTACACACAAAGCAAGATGGCTTTTCAGATAAACTACTGGCTTGCTTGAAAATGGAAAGCTTAACCTTCGGGTCAGAAATATTCACTTTGCACATTTCCAAGGTGCAACATCCCTCTATCTCCAAGAAACTGACAAAAACTATTTGGCCAAAGCACCAAACAATACTTGCCTTTGTACCAAAAGCAAATTTAGCTTTAAGAGAGGGAATTAGACAATACGTAAGCAAGCAGCAGTACCAGACCATCTCCAGAATTTGCATCAGTTGAATCATAATAATTTTTATAAAAGCAGTTTGAAGAGCCTGCTTCTCCTAAATTCTCCAAATAACCTAAATAACCCTTACACCTGAATAAAAGCTTCTACATCACATTGTGAGCAATTTGGCTAAACCATTGCAAAGCAGCTTCCCTGCCCCTCCCCGCCCACCCCCCATTAAAGCTGCTACATTAAACACTGCCTGCTGGGCCCAAAGCATTACTCCAATTTCACATTCAGTAACTCTCCACAGGCATATGACTGGGCAACATCTTGACAGTAATTCTGAAAGGGACCCCTCACCTGTCACTTCAGCAATGAATTCCTGTGACCAGTCGGCCTCATTGTAATCTGAAGAGGCATCACCAGTGCTATCTGCTGCAGCCAAGAACTCCTGGGTCCAGTTTTCAGACAGTGCCAGGGCTGCCACACCTGGAGCTGCAAGAAGTAAAAAAAAAAAAAAACAAACAGAAGTGAGGATTGGAGGACTCAAAGGTATCATTTAAGCATGTGAAGTTAGCTCTCATCATCTCTGATCTTACCCTTTCTCTTTGTTAGAATAAAATCACAGAAAGACTCTACTTGGAAGGAATCTCTGGAGGTTGCTAGTGTCCTCACAGCAGGTTAACCCTAAAGCTAGCAATTAGGTTGCTCAAGGCATTCATCAGGTAACTTGTGAACTTGTCCAAGGCTGGCAACTCCCCAGCCTCCCTAGGCACCCGATCCAGTACTGAATTGCCCTCCAGGGGAAGGAATGTCTCCTTACATCCAGTCAGTTCCCCTTTCTGCAAGTTGTGTCTACGGCCCCTTGTCCTTTTGCTGTGTATTGCTGTGGCGATGCTGGCTGTGGCTGCTGAAGACAGCAACTAGACACTCCACCCGCCCTGCCTCTTAGGCACCTCTTCCCCAGGCTGAACAAACCCAGTCCCCCTCAGCCTTTCCTCTTACACCTTGTGTGCCAGTCCCTGAATGTCTTATTGACCTCCACTGGACTTGTTCCAGTATGTCAGTGTACCAGTAAGCCCAAATCTGGAAACAATACTCCAGGGATAATCTCACAGGTGCTGAATAAATGGAGTTTAACCATACTCGGCAAATAAATACTTGGAGTTTAACCATAACACCAAGATCTTTTCCAGTTCTCCACCTACTCTAGCTCCCCTCACCTCGCTGAGGGGCCTGTCGGAAGCTTGACTGTTCAATCTCTTGCATCTCAGCCAATAAGTCATCCATCTTGAAGGTCTGGGGTGCACGGGACAGTAAAGGGGCATTCTGCTCTTGCAGGAACTCTCCAACCAGCTGCCAAAGACAGAGATGGATTACAAACATAGCATAGAAGATGAACAAGTAGAGCCATGGAGCATAAGAAATGCGCTTGTCAGAAGCCCCTTATTAATGGGCTTACCTGATTAATACCAGGTAAGGGGAAAAATAGCAAACAGTATTGATGAGAAAAGCAGTAAAGAGATGCATCAACCTGTTCTTACCTCATCTTCGGTGGCCACTCCCACTGGTTTGGATACCTACAGGGAACAGGTATTACCCCAATTATCCCAACCGCTTTGACCCCATACCCCTCTCCACACACACACCATGACCCGATTAGTTTACATCTTCCTGGAGCTTAGGCTGTCAGCATTTCCTTGCATTAGCTGCCTGCTTATGTGGAAGCTAAAGGAGCAGGAATACCTTGAGCGATACTGTCCAACCCGCCCTCCCATCACTTTCCGGGTCAGGGCCCGTGACAGCAAGGCATACAGCTCACCACAGCCACCAACATCCTCCCAGCGCCCACACGTGCAGCTTCCACAAACAGGCCCTCACCCCGCAGGACAATCTGGGTGACCCCGTGGCCTCTTCCCCCAGAAATAAAAGCAACCCCGCACCCACCTGCGCCAACGGCCCCCCCGTACCGCTCACCCTTTGCTCCCCTTTCAGCCAGCACACGCCCATCCCGGGCAGGCTCCCCCCGTCCAGCCCCATCCCAGCGACTGGCAACACTCACGGCTGCAGCTCCGGGAGCCCCGGGGGGCCACGCCAGCGGGCCCTGAAGTCCCTCCTGCCGCAAGGCTTTGTCCTGAGTGAAGTGGCCGGCCAGCTTCATGAGGGGGTTGGAGCCCCCGCACTCCGGTTCCACCAGCTCCCTCATGGCCATGGCGCCCGGCAGGGAGGGAGGGAGGGTCGGCGCCAAACCCCACCGGGCCTGCACCTGGCCGCGGGGCGGCACAGACAGCGGGTGAACGCCAGGCGGAGCGACCGGCTGCCGGGGGGCGTCCGGCGCCGTGCCCCGACCCAGCTGTCACCCACCAGCCCCACCCTCCCCTGCGGGCCCGGGAACCTGAGGGGGGAGGCCCCGAGCCCGGGCCGGAGTCCACAGGGGCGGGGGGCCGGGCCCAGAGGCAATGCCGCCACGGCGCCAGCTCCCCCGCCGGCTCCCAGCGCGGCCGAGCACAGCTGCCATGGCCAGGAAGAGCCGCCGCCGCTCGCCCCCGGCCGCCCCGGCGAACGGGACGGCCCCCCTACCCCGGGCTCCCTCCGCCCTGCCCCAGCCCGCCCCCGCCCGCCGCCGGGCCGGCCCGAGAGAGAGGACACCCGCTCGCCAGGACGGCAAGGCCGCGGCCTCCCCAGCGAGCCCCGCGCCCCCGCCCGCCCCTCACCGCTAGCCGCCCGGGCGGCGGGACCCCCGGCCACGGTACTCCCCGGGCGGGCGGAGGGAGAGTAGGGCCGGAACCGCCGGGGTTCCCCCCCCGCCCGGCACCGTACCTGGGACTGCCGGGGCTCGCGGGACTCACGGGGGAAGGGGGGCGGGGCCAGCCCTTAAAGGGCCAGGCACCCCGCGAGCGCCGCACCGGCGTGCCTTAAAGGGCCCAGAGTCCCAGTAACAGGTCGGAAGGACTTTTCCATTTAGCTGGAAGGTAGGCGGTGGCTTCAGATAAGCCATGGAAATGGAAATGTCAACTCCTTTGCAGCTGCCGTCAGTTTCCAGGTGTGATTCCAAAGGAAGAGCAAACCACCTGGAAAATCAGAGCCTCATTCACGCATGGCCGCTAAAAGACTGGGAAAAGCAGAAAGAGGGGTTTGGATGATGTGTACCGCCTCCTGTGACGTTAGGGTGCTAGAAATAAATCGTTTTCAGAATCAAGTCCCATACTCCCCTCTTCAAAAGAAACATGCTCCTCTGCAGGGTCCTCTCCAGATTTCCCAGATGCAGTTCGTCTGTCCCCAAAATCTGACACCTGGTGCTGTTTTAGGCACTGTTCTTTGGCAGTTAAAGTCTGCTTGACTGCTCTCCGCACAGCTTGGAAATGCATTATGGCATGTACAGCCAGTTCCGCGCTCGCTCGCACGTAGTGTGGCTCGACGGGAGCCGCATCTTTAAAGTGACAAGAGTTGGGGCTGGAAATCCAACATCCCCACCAAACATGTCCGGGGAGCTTTACTTGGGATTAGGTCTTCCCTGGCCCCACGGGCTGCACAGCAATTAGCAGCTGAGAGGCACGAGGTGTGCTCCTGTGTACGGCACCCCTACTACCTTTGCGCCGCCCCAAAGGAATCTAGTTTGCTCAGCGAGTCTGTTCTGCAGTAAAAACCTAAACCCAGCAAGCGGGGATTACTGGAAGATCCCCTTTGAAAGCACACTTGAGACTAGGGCTCAAAGATGATCGAGGGGAATGGAGTACCTCTCTTATGAAGAAAGGCCAAGAGACCTGGGTCTGTTTAGCCTGGAGAAGAGAAGGCTGAGAGGGGATCTCATCAATCCTTATAAATATCTAAAGGGCGGGTGTCAAGAGGATGGGGCCAGACTCTTCTCAGCGGTGCCTGGTGACAGGACAAGGGGCAACGGGCACAAGATGGAACACAGGAAATTCCGTCTGAAGATGAGGAAAAATTTCTTTATTTTGAGGGTGTCAGAGCGCCGGAACAAGCTGCCCAGAGAGGTGGTGGAATCTCCTTCTCTGGAGACATTCAAAACCCGCCTGGACAGGTTCCTGTGCAACCTGCTCTAGGTGGACCTGCTTTGCCAGGAGGGTTGGACTAGATTATCTCCAGAGGGCCCTTCCAAGCCCATATCTATCATTCTGTGATTGTGTGAGAGGTGGTGGAGTCTCCCTCTCTGGAGACATTCAAAACCCATCTGGATGCGTTCCTGTCCAGCCTGCTCTAGGTGAACCTGCTTTGGCAGGGGGGTTGGACTAGATGGTCTCCAGAGGTTCCTTCCAAGCCCCACAATTCTGTGATTCGGTGATCCATTCAGGCACTGGTGTGGAAGTGCCCTACATCTGGCAGGCAGCTGCATTAAGATGGCGACACTTGAAAAGGCATTTACATAACCACTCTTACACATGGAGACCGCAGCTGCGTACGCTGCGTGACACTGGCACAATACACTCCACTCTTCCAGATGCCCGCCTTATGACATTGCACCCTACTCGACTGTAAGTTGCAGTCATTCGAGGACTGTGAGTGCACTAACCCAACCCTTCCGGAGCGAAGCCCCTGGAATGACAAACAGGACTTGCCAAACGCCGATCCTGTTTACCCTCAGCGTGATCGGGGGTTAGCAAGAGCACGTGAAGAGAGAGACAGAGGTAGGAGGCTTTGGGGCTGTCCTGGGTTGAAAGACACAGGACTAACTTCTGGTGCTGGGGAAAATTGCACTTTTAGAAGACTCTAGTCTGAATTTGTGAAAATATTTACTTTATAGCCAGCCAGGCTCTGTGCGATTCAAGGTCTTAGTGTTTTCGAGCCTTGCCAGCTGCTGGGACCAGGAGGAGCAAGGCCTGGGCATTTGACCCAGGCTGGCCAACAGGATTATTTCATACCATGAATGTCACATTCAAAATAAATTACAGAAGTTTGCTGCGTAGCTCTCTCTCCCTTGATGGTGGCGGTCCAGACAGCTCCTTGCCCCGGTGCTGGAGCCCTGAGGCCTTCCCTTCCTCCTGAAGCCATTGCGCTCGCAGTATCCGCCATTTGCTCTCCCTGCTGGGAGTGCACAGCTTCCTGCTGATAGAATTGGCTGAGTATAATTCTTGTATATCTTATATCAGTATTGGGATTAATACTGGTTCTTTAGTATTTTTGTTAATTATTTAGTCTTAGTCTATTAAATCTATTTATATTTCAACCCTTGTGTTTGTGTTCCCTGATTCCCCTTTCCAGCTGGGGAGGGGTCATTGGGTGATATAATAATTGTCTAAACAACAATAGATTGTTATGGGTTTTCTCAAACCATAACAGGGGCAGAATCCTGAATTACTTTCGAGAAGAACAGACGGAGGGGGCTGCTGCTAGGAAAAACAATAGACCGCACAAAGACACAGGGAAGGGGAGTGCAGGCATTGAGATACGACACGGGCAGAAATCCAAAAGCCATCAGAGACTGAGCAGTGAAGAAGTCAGGATAAAGCAGTTTTGATTTATAAACATTTGTATCGGGGTCTTGGGGTATGCCCGTGACACCAGCCTGTGACACCAGTTCAGCTTGCCCTACTGGTTCAGGGCAGGGACTCTGAAAGACTGATCTGTAAAAATGTCCCCACAGCCTCCCTTCCTCAGCCTGAGCAGCAAAAAGAGGCCCCATAGGGAAAGCACCCAGGGTCATCGCTGCTGCCTGCGGGGACAAGACACACTACAGAAAAAGGCATCCCCTCTTCTTTTCTCTTCCCCTCTTTCTCTTCTCCTGGGAAGACAGCCTTTTCCCTGGATCTTGGCTGCCTTCAGGCTCACAAAGACTCTTGCAAAGCAGGGCTCACCGCTGACCCAGTTCCAACATTAAGCAATCCTGTCATCTAGTGAAGATACCACGGTATCACTTGCACCAGTCTGAAGACAGCCTGGTAGGAGGCCTTCGGAAAGCATCTTCCACGGCTCAGTCACAGTTTGCCATTGCCCAAGAGTGAGGCTTGGGCATTCCTCCACTTGAAGGTACAGAAAGAGACCAGAAAGAGTGAGACTTTCTAGGTCTTAGACCCAGAGCAAAGGAGAAAGAAGGAAAAGTTGAATGGCCTCATTTATCCCTTACAGTCCTGAAAGACTGTGATGCAACTAAAGGAATCAGAAGTGGCGGTGGTGGCAGAGCACCCAGGACAACCACAGCTATAGCTGTTGGTGGGTAAGTGTCCTGCTAAAGCCACAAATATTTCTGTTTGTGGGTAGAATGCAAAGGGACTGATCTAAGGTCAGCAGGAAAAGGAGCAAAATCAATGGACCCTTGTATGCAAAGTGCAAATATTTTGGCGGTAAGAAATGAAATATGAGGGGGCCTCAATAACTCTTGGAGAGGTGAGAAAACAGTTCCTGAAAAGGCTATTCCAGGCTCTGCATCCTTCAGCCAGTCTGAGTTTGATGGTAGCAAGTACTCTGTTGAAGATCCTGGGCCTGATGGGGACCAGTGACAAAATGGAGGTCTCTGCCTCGCTATTCCTGATCCTAACTCGGTGAAATTCATTATTTCTTTCCAAGTGCAGAACTTGTGCTTTTATTAAAGGGTGTTCTACTCTTTCAGGCCATTTCTCCCGTTGATCAAGATCATCTGAATACTAATTTTGTCTTCCAAATACATTGCAACCCTTCTCAGGTTCGTGTTGTCAGCAAATTTAACAGGCATGCTCTCTAGTACAAAGCACTGAAGAAACTGTTAATGCCACACTGGGAACAGATCTCTGCAGGACTCCTTCTCGATACTTTTCTCCAGATAGAGAGTGTACCATTGAAAACCAATCTTAGAGTTTTCTAATCAGCATCAGCCTCTCCTAACAGTGCTTTCAGTAGATCCAGGTTCCTGTGTTTCCTAGCTTATTTGTAAGACCGTCAGATGAAACAGAATAAAAATCCTTACAAAAGTCAAAATATATAACATCTATTGTTACTTCCTTCTCCACAAGGCCTGTTAGTCTATCGTGAAAAATTGGTTTGACTTGATTTTGGGGTTTTTTTTGGCAAATATGAGTTGTCTACTTAACGTTTATTTGTTCCAGTATAACAGGGGGAGTCAGTAAAGTAATGCTGGCTGGCCAGTAATTCCTCAGATCCTTTCTTTTTTTACATAGCCAATATTATTTGGCCTTTTCCAGTCTTCTGAACCTCTCCATTCTCTAGAGATCTCAAAGACAACTGCCAGTGGGCCTGACGTTGCTTCAGCCAGTTCTCCAACCACCACAGGATGAATTTTATCAAACCTAAGTGGTCTGAAAGCATTGACTTTGACTAAAGACTTAGAAATCTACAATGACTTTTTACCCACTTGTCATTGGTGCTATTTAAGATACTCACCTAGCCACCAACGAAGACAAGTGAAAAGCACCTGCAGCTTCTCGGTATCTTTGGTCGATTTTTCCATTTCACAGACCAGAAGGCCAATCCTTTTACTGGTCTTTCCCTCAGTGCACATGTAGTGACAGGAACTATTCATAGGCTGATAGTTCATTTCTTCTCTACCGCAGATAAGGTAATTACTCATTTCCTCTTTGAATTATCTTTTGAAGCCAGTTGCCATGTCTCCCTCAGTTCCTTCTTCTCTGGACTACACACTGCAATTTTTTTCAGTCCTCCTGCTTGGGTGGCCCAGGGGAGTTGTTCCCCTCTGTGGGCTCACTCCCCCACATTTTCCTGTTCTGTAGCAGTGTGGGACCCAAACTGGACACTCGGTCCCGTGTCACTCGGCACTGTGAGTGCCGAAGTCACAGCAGTAGAGTTGATCTGTACAGCTTCTGACCTGCACGCTGTCCTTCTAGCCATACAAACTGATACGATCTGTGCCTTTTTGGCAACAGCATGATGCCGATGTACGTTCTGCTTTTTTTCCAAGGAAGGTGATATCCTATGAACTCTGACATCGTCTGAAACTTTGCATTTCCAAGAGCAACAGGGGACCTTTTGGCCCTGAATATTCCCTCCCTTTGACATAGTGGTCCTTCAAACTTCAAAATCATGGGCCTAATTTGTTCGGAGGGTCTGTTTCTGTATAAAACCAAACATCAGAGAAAGCATCTGTGGTCCTGCTGGGTCAGGATGAGTCAGGAACGACCTGCCTCTGCTCTTGGACCCATCACGTCCCAGAGGTCTGACCTCGAAGAAGTTACTTTGCCGTCTTTCGCCTGGGTTCGGCCGTATTTTTGCCATATTTTGCCAGGGTTCAGCCGCAGGAACGCACGGAGGGG
>KZ505831.1:138646-162207 GCA_002844005.1 Limosa lapponica baueri | reverse complement strand
CCTCCGGCCGGCCGGGAGCCAATGCGCGGGGCGGCGGGCGGGCCCAGCGGCGGCCCGCGGGGTGGTGGCGGCGGCGCGGACGGCGGGGCAGAGCATTGGGCCATGCCGGAGCAGAGCACCCTGCTCCACCTGCTCGCCGGAGGGTGAGTAGCCCCGCGCGGGGCGGCCGGGGCCCGCAGCCCGCCCTCCTCCCCCTGGGTCGTCCCGCGCCCCGCGGCGCCCGTCTCCCCGGGCAGAGCTCCGGGTTCTCGCCTGCTGCCAGGCCGGGGTCTCCCTCAGGCCGCCGCCCGGGGCTCGTCCTGCCCGCCCATGAGGAGCGAGGCCTGCGGCGGCGGACCGCACCGCCGCTCCCCGCGGGCGGGCCTGCGGCCGGGCTTCGCGCCGGGGACCGTGGGGCCGCAGGTCCGGCAGCAGCGGGGAAGGAGCCGGGGGAGGGGAGGCCCTGCCTCGCCCCACGCCAGGCGCTCCCGGCGCCCCGTAACCCTCACTCGGGCTGAGTGTATGGCTCGGCGGGGCGGGGGGAAGAGGAGGCCTCCATGTGAATCCCGCGGGGGGGAGGGCTTCGCCTGGGGTTTCATCCCGCCTTGAGGCTGGTGGGGATGGGGGGCGAGGGAAGCGGGTACTGACTGGGGTGAGGAGAAGCGCCGCCGAGCCCCTCCAGCGGGGCACATGGTGTGGAGCATCCTGGTCTTTGGGAGGGCTGCCAAGCCCTCCCATCATCGCCTGGTTGAGATTCCTGCATGTCTTCCCTGTCTTTAAATAGTGTGGCTGATCCCGGTGAGTCAGGTGTTAGGAGCGTTAGGATCCCAGCAGTGCCTCCGAATTCGCAGCATGCCCTTGAGCAAGTTCCTTCTCCTGCAGTGGTGTTTCACCCTTCCTCTCTTTCAGGAACCTTTATCATTTAAGTCGCAAAACAATGGGCTTTTAAGTTTATGATGTCCTAATGCAGAAGATACTTTTGGTCCTCCAGACTTTGCTGAGTAACTGCAGGACTCCCATGCCTCGACAGCCACCTAATCCTTTCCCAAATTCCACCAGCCTGTTGGAGTCCGTGTGGCAGTGAGGTCTGTGGTATAGCATATGCAATAAAGCACATCATTTAATTGCTCTTAATTAGTAATTTTCGAGGTTTTTGCAACTAAAGCAGTTGTGCTATGTTGATCTTTGCATACGTGTGCTTGCCCTCTCTGTTCCTAGTGTTATTTTGTATACGTTATTCTCTTTTATTAATTTGTCCTTTGAACTGTATAGTCACTGCATCTTAGCCTTTCTTAACGTATTAGCTTTCTTCTTAAGCTTTTTCTCATCCTCATTTTCCACTTTGGTTCCTGAAAAACTACGAGAGTTTGGCTGGTGCATCGTTAGTGGAAACTTTGTCAGTCTGTATCCTGTCCTCACCCATTAAGCAATAATCCTTGAATTACAATTAATTATAACCCAGGAGATGAAAAAGAAGTTCAGGTTATTGCTGCAGTATATAGCTGATGTGATTGTTTTACCTAATGAAACACTTCATTAATGAAGGAACAGTTGTTCGCTTTATCTTCTGGTATGAGAACTGGGGACCATCAAATGAAACTTGTGAGAGGTTTGTTCAAAACTAATGCAAGAACATAGCTCTTAACACAGTGTGCAGTTAAACTATGGGACTCCTGGCCACAGGATATTGGAGGGTGAAAGCTTTTTATGTGTCCAGAAAGTGTTTTTAAAAGATTCATGAAAAAGAATGTGTTGAAGGTTACTAAATGCAATGCAACATTTCTGGCTGAGGAATTTCCTGAGCTGAAAATAGCAGGAAGCTGGGAGAATGTTCTGGAGATGGCTGTTTCTCCTACTGTTCCGTGGGTCATCTTTATTTGCCTGTGTCCTAGGCAGACTCCTGGTTTAACTGCAGGTTTGTCTGACCTAGCATTGCTATTTTTAAATTAACATTTTTAGGCCATTTCAATTTTTGGCTAGCCTAAGAAAGGGCTAAAAAGTGCATTACCAGTAAACTGTCACCTCTGTGCATGTTCTCATACCCTTTTCATATCGTTGAAAAAAGTCTTAATGGTGTTTTTTGTATTTCTCTCGACTAATCCTCTTTTTTCTGCCACCTCAAACTTTCCAGTTTTCCTTTTACGATGTGAAAGCAAGATTTAGAGGCAAGTATTGTTTTCTAAGGTAAAACTACCTGCCTTCTTCAGTTAGATTTTTTTTTTGCCACTGCTTTGCTCTCAGAGTACACATACTGGTCGTAAACTGCTGCTGTTCATCATATTTTGCAGGAGTTGCTTTTTTTCCACCACTTACAGAGTAATGATTTCAGGGTTTTGGTTTTGTTAAACCGGTCTGTTTAAGCCCAGTGTAAGGACCCTTGGTAACTGCTCAGTTCCATGTGGTTTTTTCGTTATTACCAGTTGTTGCAGCTTTGCTCAGTACTTTGACAGTCTTTGTCACCCATGGATTTTATCAAGAGTAAAATGTTACCTCCTGTCTGTTGATGGAAAAACTGAAAATTGTTAGGTCTAGTCTAGAAGCAATTTTCCTAGACTCTTGCTGGACCACTGCTGTTTGATTCTTTACTGACAACTGGTTTCAGGGCAGGGAAAGAGTGGGGCTGGTATTTTTTTTTTTTCTTCTTTTTCAGATTTTTGTGGTCTGATTTTAATCCGTTTAGCATCTGTGCTGTGGACAGGGTACCAAGGCTCTAAGTGTGTTTCTGTGAGATATCAAGCTCACTTTTTGCAAAACTGAAGTATGTTACATCTTTGTAGTTACTTTTGTGAATCCAGGTTTGGTTTGGTAAGTTCCATTAAAAAAAAAATATAGTCCCCCTCCCCCCAACATTGATTAGTACAAAGTCTCTTTGAGTCTCTATAGCAATCTGATTCCGTAATTCTCTTCTGGCATGAATCTCAGGTCATATAACCATATAACCGTAGCAGCACAAATTATTGCACATACTTTTTTTTTTTTTTTAAGTCCTGGTAGACATTGGAACTCTTCTAGGCTAGTATATTTTCCCAGTTCCCTGATGTTTCTTAAGCATTTAAATCTGTAGATATGAAGTCTCCTCAATCAGCTATTTTTAATATCCGTGACCATGCAGTTTTTCTGCCTGCTGATTTTAAAATGTTTGTTCCAACTAGATGTTGTTCGATTTTGCCTTCGTTAGTACTGAACTGAAAAAAAGTTCATCTGTTTGTGATGAGTACATAGTTTTCCATTTTTCCTGAAATAGAAGAATTTTGGAGACTTATGCCTTTCATACATAGTGAGCAGCTGTATCATCATGACTCTCTTACTGCTGATAAAATGACCACTAAGCTAAGAAGTAACAATTTCTTTAACTCTTAGTATTGCTTTTAAAATTCTTCTCTATTATCTGTGCATATCAGTAGCTCAAGGAACTTGTACTCCGGAAACTATTATATATACTGGAGGCATGGGTTCAAATTCGTATCCTGACCGTGCTCATGTAGGGACTTCCTGAAGAAATGAGGTACTATAAAAACATTACATAAAGTTGTGCTTCCTTATGCATTGTTGGAGAGAAAAATCTTCAGGATACCAAGCAGTTGCTTCTCTAAATGTTGTCCTGTGTGCTCAACTTTTACATAAGTTGATTAAATTGCTGTATTCATACTTGTTAGACATCTTGATCGGTCACGGCTGTACTCAGTCTTCTCCTGAACTAGAAACTACACTGCTGGTCAAGAAAACAACAAGCCTGTAAGTCTGGAGCCTGTATCAGGCAAATTAGTAGAAACTGCGGTAAAGAACAGGACTGTTGGACCCCTGATTGAATATGTTCTATATGGGAAGGATCAACGTGGCTTTCGTAAAAGGAGGCTCTGCCTCCTGTGGCTCATGGATCCCAACATGGGCTGTCTTGGTGTCTGTGCTCGAGCAGCTTGTTCATCATCCAGAGGACCTGAGCCAGGACGTTTACTGCTTTGCTTTGCATTGCCTTCTGAGCCCAGGTTGAATTCTTTGGTCATGTTCTACGTAATCCTGGAGTCCCACTAGTCATCGTATCTCCTGAGAGAAATTGCTGCTGATCGGCCGCTCTGCAAGTCATCACCACTGTGTAGATCTGCAAAGGGCTTGGCAAAGCAGCGTGAGTGAAGTGGAGCATCGTTAACTAGTTGCGAGCATCATTAGCTGCATAACCTTCTAGCTGCCAGATCTTCAACTCTTGGACTTCATTGCAATAGGCATCCAGACCTATTATTTTATTTTATTTTATTTTTTTTCTTCCCCTATCCTGCAGGCAATAATAAAGGAAGCCCTAGGAGCAAAGTCTGTGAGAGCAATGTATGTGTGAACTGAGCTGTATAGGCTTTTTCAAAATAATTCTTTAGAACTCTAGCCATTTGCTGTCCTGTACCATCATATGTAATTCTGTTGATACACTTGGTTCTTCCCTCATATCTTGTAGTTCTTTGGTTGGCTTTTCTTTCTTTGGAACAGAATGAGATTTTTTTTTTTTTTTCAGCCTCCATCTCTTGTGAAACGAAGCAAGTTTAGCCGTAGCAGATATGAACAACTGTCTGTTCATCAAGCCTCTTGCATGGCTGTTCCATGCAAATTCATCTCTAAACAGTCTCTCAGGTGGTGAGCATCCTCTAGAAGAGGAGAGTTGTCAGTCAAAGGATCCGAAGGGGCAGAAGCCGAGAACCAAACGTATTGGTTCTGACTTGTGCCTGGGTGGCAGAGAGGGGAAAAAAGGGGATATGTGTCCTTTCAGCATTTCTGAGGTGTGACTAGACCAATTGATGGTGGTGGTTCATGAGTTCCAAAGATAGCTTCTGTCTGCTAGAGGTCACGGTCCTCTTTCATTAACCAAGCCAGGCTGGGGGTGAGCCTGCCTGTTGGCAGAAAATATAGATCTTGCATAGAGGGCCTTGCAGGTGTGAGGCTGAACGGGTTATGAGTTGAAGACACAGGCAGGCTGAGGGGTGGGGTGGAGTTTTGTGCTGCTGTCCCTCTCTGAGCCAATGCTGCTGTGGGGAGGTGCGAGGCAGGGTGTCTGGTGATCTCAGCAGAAGGCATTGCAGTGAGGTTGGGCAGCAGAAATGTTTGCTCTGGGAAATTCTGAATGCAAAGATCAGCAGCTTTTTGCTGAGGGCCTGCTGAGTCCCTATGGACTTGGAACTGTTTGTCTCAACTACTGAGTGAGGTTTCGGAGCGAGGCTGCCAGGAGATGTCCCAAGCTAAGCCGTTATTACGTTAATCAGTGTCAGAGCAGGAGGTCACGTGTGACGCAGGCTGGGAGACCTAACCTCCTCTCCTAGAGGGGAGAGATTGGGGACAAGCAGGGTCAGAGTTACTGCCCAGTTTCTACACAGGGGTCATTCTTACCTGTACTGTTGTGCCCTTGTTATGCCCTAGATGTGGTGGTACAGCTGGAGCCATCCTGACATGTCCCCTGGAAGTGGTGAAGACACGTCTACAGTCATCCCAGCTGACACTGCGGCCTCTGTGCTTCTCAGAGATACAGCTGCCAGGGATGAGTGTGAGGCTGATGAACTCCACCCCGCCATCTCCTGGAGTGCTCAAGTTGCTGAGGTGAGTAGGATGGGGCAGTGTGCGTGTTAGCACCAGGGACGTGAAGGTTTGGCCATCAGGTGGAGGCCGGGAGAGGGGAGAGAGAAAGTTGGAAGTACCATTTCAGCTGAGGCTCTGGAAACCTCAAGGGTGGTAGGAAGTTTCATCAGAGCACAGGTACATCTACTTCTCAAGTTGATCTGGGCTTTGAACTCTTTGAGTCTGCAAGGCAGCTTTTGGGACTCTGAGAAATTTCTCAGCTAGTGGTTTGATCAGACCCAGAGTGGTGGTGTCAGCAAGAACAGGAAGAAATGAGTGAAGGAGAGAAATGGTTGGAGAGAAAATAAGAGTAGGGCAGAAAAAGGGTAACACAGGATCTGAGGAGAGGATGCTACAAGAAGTACTGAAGAACAAAGGAGGAGGAGGAACAGGAGAGCCCCATCTTAGTTATTCTGCTGGTTTCTCCGTTCATTTCCTTTTGTAGGTCCATCCTTGAGAAGGAAGGCGTGCGATCCCTGTTCCGAGGCCTGGGTCCAAACCTTGTTGGGGTTGCTCCTTCCCGGTGAGTACTGCTCCCTGAGGATACCTCATGCTGTACGCTTTATTTAAAGGACCTCTGTGACAGTTATTGCTCCACATACTGAAAGCAGTCTGGGCCTTGTGCTCATTGTTCCACAGGACCCCTTCACACAGAGATTTTCTGGACCTTCTGATTGTAGTTGTGAGATAAGATGATTGCTGTGGGCCTAGTATAAATGGTATCCGATGTCACGTTAGACAGACGTGTGCTAGGAGTAATAAAAGTTGGAGTGGGACCCCACAGCAGCGCTGTCTCTGCTCCTCATAGGTAAGCTGTAACCTCTTCTGTGTTTCCTTCCAACCAGGGCTATATATTTTGCTGCCTATTCTGGTGTTAAGGAGAGGCTCAATGCTGTCCTTGTACCGGAGTCCAAGAAGGTACACATGCTATCAGCAGCCTGTGCAGGTGAGCCTCTGCTGTCTCAAATCAGAGCCAAGGGGTCCTTCTGTCTGTAAGCATAAATGGGGTTCCTTCCTTCCCCTTTGCTGTTCCTATCAGTCCTGCTCTCTGAAGTTTTCTTCCTCCGCACTGGGAGCAGTGAGTTCCTTGGGTAACCAAAGCATTTTCTCACTTTGTTCTTCTTAGGCTCATCTCTTCAAGTTAAGGATCTAGTCTTTACCCCTTCCACTGCCATCAAGAAAAGAGCTCCATTCAGTTGTGAAAGGGAGAAAGCAGTGTGTAATTTAGACCACTCACAGGATCATTTCTCTTGATGTATCCCAGTTCTCTAAATCTGCCACTCTTGCAAGTTTAGCCCATTGTTTCCCCCCTCTTTGTAACACCAGGGCCTCTAGTAGGGTTATTCTGGAGGCAGAGGAGCTAATTACCACCAGACAAAGGCTGGAATGAGGGAGGAGGAGAATCAGATAGTCTGCCCTAAATGTCTCTTCTCCCACAGGAGCTCAAGGTCATTCTCAAATTGCAAATGCCTGCAGCTTGCCAAGCAGAATTCAGAGAGAGCTGATAGACAGGCATCTCTTCACAAACTGTCAGTGTGATCCTAGTGCTTATGGCTGTCTTCCTCTTCTGTTCTCCAGGCATTGCCTCTGCCACACTCACCAACCCTATCTGGTTAGTGAAAACCAGGATGCAGCTGGAAGCCAGGTAAGGCAAGCTAGCAATGCAGAGCCATTTGTGTCAAATCAGGACTGGTTTGGGGTGTGGGGCTGGGCAGGGGTCTGTGACTCACCATCAGAACATAGGTCTTCGAGGCCTGCTGGGGAAGAGACATGCGGTTGTGTTCACAGCAGCATTTTAGGTCAGTGGAGCAGTATGCCATTCTAACCCCCCCTCCTCTTTACAGGGTGAAGGGAGAGCTGGCCAGCAATGCTCTCCAATGTGCCACGCATGTGTACCGCACTGAAGGCCTTCGTGGATTTTACCGTGGGATCACTGCCTCCTATGCTGGAGTGTCAGAGACCATCATACACTTTGTCATCTATGAAGCACTGAAACAGCAGCTGAGAAACAGCCATCCTTCCCTTTCCCCACCACTCACACTTTCACCAAACAGCCATGATTTCTTTGGACTAATGGGAGCTGCTGCTGTCTCCAAAACATGTGCTTCCTGCATTGCATATCCACACGGTGAGTGGGTCCATTCTCCTTGCTGCTTTTCCATTCAGTGAGAGATGCCATGCCTGTAGGATCAATCTGCTAATATCACTTCCCTTTTTGTCTCTCCAGAGGTCATTCGGACACGGTTGCGAGAAGAAGGGTCACGATACCGTTCCTTTATACAGACTCTGCAGCTTGTGGTCCATGAAGAGGGACCCTTGGCTTTATACCGAGGGCTCCTGGCTCACTTGATCCGCCAGATCCCAAACACAGCTATCATGATGGCTACCTATGAACTCATTGTACATTTGGCCTCTTCCACCTTGTAAGCATGCCGTAGCACCTGGCTGAGGCTGCTGTAGAGATACAGAGACCTCATGGTCCTGAGACTTGGGTCTTTTTACGTGCTCGGAGAGGCGGTGCTTTTCATCACATATCAGAACTGGGTCAGGCATAGCATTCTCAGGACAGAAGACTATTTTGTGCAAAGTTTTTTGGCTCCAGCGTGCACAGTGTAGCCTTTCTTCTTTCTGGAGTCTTGAATTATTCTGGTGCTGCAAGATGTCAGGGCACTGGTTTGACGTTGCCTGCTGTAAGCTCCCTGCATGAAACAAGGGCATGGAACTTACTGGAAAGGAGGCAAAGGAGAAAGCCTAAGAGTATCTTAGACAGCCTCAGCATGTTCACTTCTTTTGGACCCAGTAACAACCATGTGTGGGCACAGTTGGACATGAAGACAGGCTAGAGCTGAGACATCTGAGAGAACTGCAGCAAGCAGAGATCTTGTGCTGAGACCTTTCATGCCCTCAGAGGGGCTCTTCCACTCTCACCTACCTCTAAAGAGGATTTCTCAACCTTGACTGCCAGCAAACATCCTATTGCAGAGTCTTCCTTTGGGTCCTTAACAAGTTGCAGCCATTGCCCTGAGACGTGTCAGGCAGCTGCAAGTTTTTGTCTTGCAGGGTCTGAATGATCAGACTAAGTGGGTCAAAGGAAGAAGCACAATCTGCTATGAAGCACTACCCTAACAACTCATGCTCCTGGGCTCATAGCCATGCCTTGCCAATATCTGTTGTGTTTCCATCCCCTCCATTCCCAATGGAAAGAGGAGGACGCCTCCTTCCCTCAGAAGTGCCGGAGCTGTTCTGCTACAAGCCAGAAACCCTGGTGTGAAAAATACGCTCTTTTATGCTGGTAAAGAAAGCGGATCAGGTGAAAAGATGGATGAAGCTGAGGATTTGGCCTGTTTCTATTGACGATACACTAAGTGTATAGGAAGAGCCTTATTTTTTTCTGTAATTAAGAATTCGGTTTGCTGCAGGTGTTACACTTCCCTGTGACAGGCTGCAATGCCTTCTGTTCCTCAGTGGGTTCCTAGCCCCCGTTTCCAGGGGAAGGCTACATTGTGTTTACAAAGAGTATTTTGACTCTCAAAAAAGCAGGGGGTAGGGTCAGGGGTGATGTGTTTTCCTTGTTCCAACACATACACTAAAAAATGTAACCCTTCCCCGAGATAAGGCAGTAATTTCAGTAAATACATGCTCTGGACAATCTCCAGTTTCACTTTAGAGGCTACACTGACTGTTTATTTCCCTGCTTGTAGTGAAAAACTGCAGAAGCCCTGAACATTTTATTTGAAATCCATTTATTTTAAAATCCAGTTTGTTTCCTCATCTTTCTTACCTTCATTCCTTTTAGTTTAGGAGTATCGACAATTTTACAAAGCGACACAAGCTGCAGTGGTTTTTTTTGCATGAAACGAGAATAAACCTCAAACGACAACATTGAAAAAATATACAATATATATATATAATATCTGGGGAGGGGGTGTGAGAGATCCCACTCTGAGCCCGATGGCTGGCTTCTCCTTCCAAATTTCTGTTCCTTCCAAACTCCTCCTTCCTCATCCTGGTTTGAACTGTGCCACTGTCATGTTTCTAGAGAGCCAGATGGGGGGTCAACAACGTGGGGAATGTCCACAATGAGAATGGCAGAAGATGAAGGAACATGGGCGGCAGAAATGACAGATGAGGGAGGAGCGCATGTGTACACGGTGGGGGAAGGAGGAAGTTAAGACAACTCCTCCTTCCAGCCATATGTTTTGAGGGGATCCATTGGACTGGTGTTTTAAAGCTCCTAGTAGCGGTGAGACCCGTCGCTTTTGCCGATGATGTGTCGGTCATCTATGTCATTGCTGTCCGGGGAGTCGGGTGTCTCCGAGTCGGTGCTGTCATCTTCGTCCTCCATGCCCTCACTCGCTCTGCCCTCACTGCTTTCTGCCGCCCTCTCCTGGCAGCTCTGGTAGGACTGGGGAGGTGAGACACGGGGTAAGGGGAAGGATCTGTCAACCCAGGTGCCCACCCAGCCCCAACCATAGTGGCTGCTCCTCACCTCCATGGGGTTGACTATGATGGTGAGGGCCGAGTCGTCCCAGAACATGTCGCTCTCTTTGCCTCCGGTGCTTGTGTGCCCCCCATCAGCAGCCCCAGAGACCTCTTGCCCCACTCCACGCCGGTGCAGGGAGTGGATGCGCAGGATGCCAAGGATCACCATGAGTGCCAGGAAGCTCACGCACACCACAATGATGACAGTGGCAGCACTGGGGACCACTTGGGAGAAAAAAAAGGAGAAGGCATGGTTGGAGTCCATCACAGAAACATGCATTTCCAACCTGACCCGATGGTGCCATCTCCTATATTTTTCTGCCTTGCTGATCCCCACCTAGTCCTATCTCTTTTTTTTTTTTAAGACCAGTGGCAGTCTAGATTCTCTTGTGATTCTCCTGCTGTTGAAGCTTCTTTCTGAAATTGCCCATGTAGCCCATGTATGCCCAATAAGCCCATGTAGCACCTTTGCAAGGTGCATGAATGAAATTGTACCAGCTTACGGTTGTTCCTTTTTAGAGCTTTTCGTGTGTAGATTTCAGACTGTTTCTACATCAGGAAAACAACACACCAAAAGAGGAGGATTGTTGCACCAAGCTCTAAACCACACTTTGACACAGACTGCAGTCCGTTTGCCCCAATGAGTGGGACAGGACAGTATCATGAGAACTCGTTAACATGGGTATAGGGAGCCTGAAATGAATTCTCTGCTGTTGGTTCTACCAGGATATCAGAAAATCAGCATCCTGACCTAAAGGAATAAACCCAAAAGATAGCGTTACATACTTGGGTTGTTATGAGGGCTTGCCAAACTGTGCCCAGGCAGCTCTGGAGGTAAATGATGGCCTCGGTGCATGAACTGCTGGGAACTCAGAATATGGTTAGGATGAGCAGCTCGGTTCATGTTGTGGAGGACATTCACCTGCAGGAAGACCAGAGTGAGAGAGACTCAGCCCTGTGTTCACGGCACATTCTACAGTGTGTGCATTCCCGTCCACCATGTCCTCACCATGCATGCACGAGCACCTATATATGCATGTATTGATCTTGTACCTCAACAGTGAACTCATTGCTGGAGTAGCGTCCGTTCATCTCAGTGCAGGACAGGTGAAACTTCCTTTCATAAAGAGCAGCGCCACGGTTGATGTGGTATGAGACCTGGCGTAGTATTTCCTCGTAAACTGCAATGCTCTCCACACCTGAAACGAGAGAATTGGTGTGGGGTCAGGAAGCTCCTGCCTCAAAGTCATCTGGCGTCATAACCCTGTAGTAACTAGGAGCTCTAGAGGAATCCAAGGCAAAGCTGGGTTTATTAATTTTAGGAAGGGAGCAGAGATGGAGTTGGCTGCAAGGGACCTGATGAAACCCCTGCCTGCATTGCTAAAACAAATGGAAGGGAAGGAAGGTTCAAGAGCAACAGCCTTGTTAAGCTCTGGAGAGCACAATAGTGTTGTTCCAGTCTACAGCCTGTGGGATCTGCTGTCCCACAGTCATGTCATGCAAAATGCCACTGGCACCTGAGAACACCAAACCCCAAGGATTAAGTCAAGAGGAGCGATACAAGCCTGGGTGAGAGCTCAGATACCATGCCCTACTACTGTGTGATGGAGGAGGAGCCACCTCCCTGAGGAACTGGCCCGGGACTTCCAAAAACCAGGAGTCAACAAATGGTTACATCTCAGAGCCTCACAAAGCACACCAACACATTTCTAACATCGGGTTAAGTGCTTCTCCCAGCGATGCCTGACAGGCAGTGAGAGGCGTAATTAGGCAGCTGTGGCCAAGGAGAGGACATACCTGTGATGGTCAGGTAGGCAGAGGTGTTGACAAGCTCCAGCCCCCGCTGCTGCAGCAGTGCCCCATCCAGCACCAGATACTCCCTCTCTGGGTCCAAGTCATCTCCTACCAATGAGATCTCACAGCCATCCAGGTTGTGCACAATCTCGTCTGACATCCGTGTGTCTGTCACTGAGATGCAAACGGAAAGAAGACAGGACCAGAAAGCCCGTTGGCCATCAGTGAAGGCAGGAGTTACTGAGGGTGGTACCTGCTTAGAAGCGCTCACATCATAGATAATGACTTCTCTTTTCTCTGGCTAGCACTGACCTTGGGTAAAATCACTGTCAGTCTAATTACTTGTTGGAGGAGTCCCCCTGGTTCTAATGACATTATTTATGCACATAATGAAGTCACTTTATTTTAGAACAACATACTATTATGAGAGTGGTTCGTGATAACGCATCTTGGCTGTGAGGACTCTGTTGACAATGGCAATGTGCAAATTAGGAACAACTCTATCACACATTCCCAGACCCTGAGTGCTTCTGAAAGGTTTCCCCTGCCTCCTGCCTGCTCGTTACCGTGGCTGAGACCTTTCTTACCTTCTTTAAAATGGCAACCACGTTCAATGACTGACTGCTTTCAGCAGGGGTAAGACCAACCTGCTCTAAGTCAAGAAACTCATCATTGTATGAGAAAAGGCAAAGCTGCTAAACAGAAAACTACGAGCCAAAAAAATCCCATTACCAGAAGAGATACGAAAGAAGTAAAAGGACACGTGGAGCACTGAGTGCAGAGACACAATCTGAGGATGATGGAGAGAAATTGAGGAACAAGATATTATAGGGTGTGAGGAAACTGACTGGGGAATTCACAGGTGTAAGCAATGCAGGAAGAGACAGGAGGGGGTGAGAAATAAGGAAAGCAGGAGAGAAGGAAGCGGGAGTAGACTGAGTAAGTGCAGGAGTGGAGAGGGTAACAGGCAGGACATCCATCCAGTGCTGGATTCAATAAAGGGAAATGTAGGTTAAAAAAATGTAGGTAAAATGTAAAAGGGATTAGGAATGAGCAGCCTGGGAAAGAATGAGGAGAGAGCGAGGCAAAGGAACTAGAAAAACTACAGGGAGGAGCAGAAAGGGATAAGTACCGATTAGCCTACATATTGACAGACAATGTGCCTTGCTTCTATATTTGTGAACTCTCTCCCATTTCGGGTGTAATGAGGGGCTGTACTTCCCCTGCAGGACTGCAACTCTTGTAGGTCTTTCCAGTTTGTCCCTTATCCCTCGCCCTGTACTCCACTCACCGGTACCGTGCCAGTTCTCATCCTTCTTGGCCTCCACCTGGTGAGAAATAGAGCAGGTGATCTGGAGGTTGGGGAACAGGGGCACCCCATCAGGAGCCTCAAAGTCTGACGCAGGATGAGCAAAGTGGGCATTGCCACTCAACAGGATCTGGGGGGCATCAGGCTGTAGCACCACAACGTAACCTTCCACATCAGGAATGGAGACACAGGACTCTTCACTGAAACACCTGAAGGAGAGCCACAGAAAGCTTCAGTTGGCCCAAGCTTCCACCAGCAACACTGTAAAAGAACACCTCCTGCCATTACTGCCAGTGAAGGGAATCTTTTTTTTTTTTTTCAGTGATCTTCCTAAAGCTTCCCTATAGCCTGCTGTGCAAGACAGAGAGGTGCGGTAGGGATAACATCACTGGGTTTCAGGTGACTTGGTCACGTCCACACACCACAGTGAAAATTAAAACCAGCCCACATGCCTGGAACACCAGGAGGGATGGCAGAAGTTCTGCTACCTGCATAGACCCCAGGACCCACTATTACAGTATCCATTTGGATATTGCGTACTTTAATATTGGTTTTCAGGAAGACTTTTACCCATTTCGAGACCATCAATTAGAATACAAGGTGAGGGAGTGTAATTTTAGTCAAAAGAGAGGGAATCTTCTTGCTGAAGTAAGCCAGAGGTGCTGCTTTGTCCACTCACTTGACAGTAGTGGTGAGTCTGAGTGGCCGGACTCCAGGGGTAGCGAAGCGCAGTGAATTCATGTAAGCCACGTGCTGGATTGCGTGGTTGAAGGTTTCCACATCATCACCCTCCAAGGTGAGCAGGGACTGAGAAGGGTTCACATGAACCTACAGGTGGAAGAGAAGAAAATACTCAGGGTTCCTTGGCAAATGCCAAGAATCCGGGCTGAGAGAGACACAAAGGAGAAAGGTGGGCCGTTGTCTGAGGTGGGGGAGCAGGCAAAGTCCTGGGAAGCGAGGCTGGGGAGGAGAGTGGAGGAGACCCATGCAAGCTGGGCAGATGGGCATACCTTCATCCCTTTGCCCAGACTGTCGAAGTCACTGTAATCAAGCCCCTCACGGCAGGCATATAGGCATTCAATAACCTCCCGGCTCTCCAAGCTACCAGGGCGCACAGTGAAGCCAGCCAAGTAACCATGGAAGTAGTGGTGTATCGACAGAGGATCTCCTGAGGGAAACATGGGAGGTGGAGGGTGTGAGAGACATGGCGAGGAAGAGAGCAGAACCAACAAAAGCCACAGTGTGAGGGACATACAGATGTTAAGGGAGGTATAAAGAGACAGAAGGGTGCATGGGGCATGGAAAAGCCAAGACAACACAAGCAACAGGGTGAGGGAGATACAGATGTTAAGGGAGGCTAGAGAGAGAGACAGGGGTGCACAGGACATGGAAAAGCAAAGACAACAAGAAGACAGGGGATGCTGAAGTAAGGAGATGACAATTTTTTGAATTCCAGATGGAGGGAAGCAAGAAAAACAGACCAACAGAAAGACCAGGGCAGTGAACGGTGGGTAGCGTAGAGAAGTTTCTGCCAAACTGCTGAATGCCAGATGGAAACAATTTCTTGTCCCCTTCTCACTCTGCTTCCTGTGAGGGCTTTTAAAAGAAACTATACGTTCCATGGATAGTTAGGGATGAGGTGACATCTCCTGATGTCTCTAATGGCTATTGTGTTCTTCAGAGACCAACTTTAATGATCAGGCATGAGGACCCGTTTCTCCACATGAAAAGCATACTGCATCTCTCAAAGCAGGCTGTAGTCCTCCTATCAGCCTTTTCATGCTCCACAGATATCAAGGTATCAAGGACCAATCTGCCAAATAAGGGTTTTCTCCCAGGATGGTGGGAGGTGGCAGGACAGGATTGGGGGAGCTGTATGAGGAAGGTACCATGCAAGAAGTGATAGTCATGCGCGGTGAAGAGGGGAAGAGAACCATCTTTCTTCTTTTCCCTACCCTGTACAGTATCAGTGGAGTTCTCGTTTCCTTTGATTTTCTCTTTGTTTTTCTCCTCTGCAAAAGAAGAACATTCAGACAAGCAATAAGGCATCGGGAGAGGTTAATTACAGGGTCAGGCAAGTATTTATACAAGTACATGTATGGGCCGGTCCAAAAGAACAGCTCTGGAGTCATGTGCCCAGCAGTGCACCCTTCAGCCCTAGAGACAGCACATCACAGAGGAAAGAGGGCAGAGTCCTTTTCATGAAGGGATGGTGAGACTGTAGGATGAGTAACTGACAAAAATGAGAAAGTATAGGGGTTTTTTTCTCCTTTTCCAGTGATACCTATTTTGGGAATTAATTGATTCCCATTTATGGAACATGGTGCTAGCCATTTTTGCAACAAGCCATGTTCTCAACATCCCTTTGAAACTCAGATGGTTCCAGGAGGGTGTCACAAGCTGACTAGTATTTGTTGGTTGCAAAAGACCAATCTAGAGCACAGAGCTGTGGGAAGATCCCTGACCTGGGAGAAGCAGTACTACAGTAAAGGAATCTTTGATAAAAGATGAAAAAAATATAAATCTAAAAAAAATATATCTTTTTATCTTGCTAGAAATTTCTGCTGGACTGAAGGCAAGCAGCAGGCAAATTCCTTTAGTTCTGTTCAGCTTCGGTCTTGCAGGAGAACTGAAAGGCTTGGGATATACAGCCTTCCATCTCCACAGAACAGGTTTTAATCCGGTAGCGGCTTAACTATGTTCCTAACCTGATCTTTGTCCTCCAACCCAATTCCTCCACAGAATGATTTGTGACTCCTTCATGCAGGCCCTCAAGACACAGAAGTCCCCCTCAATACAACCAGCAGCACAAACAGTACTGCCTGCTCTCTGGTGGAAAGCTTCGATGGAAAGGCTGGCGCCTGAATGAGGTATGGAGTTTCAACTCCCCTCTGCCTGAAAGCTGGTTATCCACCCCGTGTCCTACTGCTTTGTCCACAAAGCCGCCATTGACGCTTGTCCCTGAGCTGTTATTACGGTGGCCTGCTGGCTTGGTCCGTAAGGAAGGAGGAAGCCACACTAGCTTTGGTGCCAAGTAAGATGACTGCAGTGTAGTTTGCATCATTTAGGATTGGGTGGTGTTTCTTTCACCCCTTCTGGCTCTCCCTCCACTCCCTGGTTTCCCACATGGGAAGAGCGTGGTGCAGGGAGCGGGCGCTCACCGGTCCAGCAGGCTCCGATCATGAGCGAGGGCTCCTGTCGCGGGGGATGAATGAGGCCGTTGTCGTGGATCAGGGCAGGGTCATAAGAGACACCATCCACGTAAAGCGTGACGGTGGGGAACTCCAGGTTGAGGGCGTAATGGTGCCATTCATCATCGCAGACCTGCATCGGACAGCAGAGGAAGGGATCAGCAAAGGCCAGAAGGAGAAGAAGGGGCATGGGGAAGAGGCAAAACTGCCTTCCTCACCTGCTCAAGCTTCCAGAGGAACTTCACAGGCCTTGCGCTTTCCAGCAATGGCCAGTAGAGGAAAGCAATCCGGCAGCCGTGCACAGCCAGGGAGTAATGGGAGTAGCCGTCCTCTGTCAGGGACAAGCACGGGGGTTAGGTATGGCACCTCGGAGCCGTCTCCCTGCCCGGAGCCCAGAAGCACAGGCTAGCCTGCACGACCAGCACTCAGCGTCGCGGGCTTGACTGCTCCCAGAAAAAGCGACACCTGAAGAAGCTGCGTTCTTAAGGATGGACCCCCCCCCGCCCACACCCCACTCTGGCACACAAGGGATCTCCCCCGGCAGGGACAGTCCCTTCTCACGAGTTAAAGGCAGCAAGTAGAAGCGTCGCCACCCCAGGAGAAGCATCTCACCGCTCTGCACCGTGCTGCAGATCACCGTCTCCTCTTCCCGCCTGCCTTTGCCGGGCACCACGGCATGCTTCATCCACACAGAGAGGGTGAAGTGGTCGCTCAGCCCCTCGCGGGCATTTGGCCCGTTCACCACAGGCACCTGGGCAGCCTGGCTGCCATTGAACCAGTAGATGAGGCTGCTGTCCTGGCTGTAGTGCACCGAGAGCCGCGCGGTCCAGTTCGCCGTGGGGCTCGGCACCGGCAGCAGGTCAATCTCTCCTGAGGCAGCACCTACCAAGAAGGGAAGGGAGTCAGGAATGTCAGCACGAGAAAATAAGGAGCCTGAGGACTGGGGAACAGATGAAGAGGATGCTTAGAGGGCTCATTGTAACATCCAAGAGTAGGGGGAGAAGAGGAGTTGCCTCTAGGCCTTCTCCTATCTGGGGAAGGATGGTGACTTTTCCATCTGGGCTGAGGGAAGTCCCACAGACCCTGTGTACTGGGGCAATACACAGAAAGCTCTGGTTTCCCAGTAAGGAAAGCATGGGGAGCCCTGTGTAAATATGGGCAGGGTGCCCACTGCCCCTCACACAGCATGCGAGCTAGGTGCCCTCCCAGCCCCACTGACCACAGCAGATGTGAGGAATGCATCCTCCAGCATCTCTGCCATGTGAGGCACAGAGCTACCACTGTGAACCCCTCCAGGGGAAGGGGCAGGGTGCTGTGCCAACAGCTGCCCTCAGCCCAGGAAAGAATTGATTCACCACAGAGCTTGCGCAGTGACTTCTCGGAGTAGTTATCCCGGTCACAGCCCTTGGCCACGTGGTTTGTCTGCAGCTCCACTGTGGCCTGGATGTTCCACAGGGGCTCATCGCAGGTCTCCAGGTGAATGCTGGGGAAGAGCGCGAGGCTGCCTGCACCTGGGATGTACTCAATCCTCTTGTTCCAGCCTAATGAAGAAGAGTGAAAGACAGGGGTTAGGTCCTGCCAAGGACCCAAGGCCAGAGCATTTGGCACACACACAAGTGGCGTCTATAGACCAGCCCAGAAACAGAGAGTTTTTGGCCCTTTCCATGTTGAAAAGGCAACTTTATGCAGCTGGCACCAGTGCAAGGGAAGATCTCCTAGAAGCACAGGGTCCAAATTCCCATCTTCTACAACTACTAGCGGTGTAGCATCACTCCTTGGATTGTCAGCCTCTCTTATCAGGCAGAGCAGATATTTAGTTGTGTTGATTTCCCGTTAATTCTATTGATTAAGGTGAGGCTGTAGGCATACACCACCTCTGGAAAAGCCAAATATCGCTAGTATGAGCAGCCCTGAAAACAATCTACGTTGAATGCAGTCTATGACCCTTAACAAATACACAGTAACTCACAGTAATCCAAGGAATGATTTTCCAACGTTAGAATTGCCTTTCAGCGGCTTTACAACAGACTTAGGTGCCTGCTGCATCCCCTTAGATGGATGTGACGGGTTGGTGCCAGAACTGAACCACATAGACGGGCATACAAATTTATATGTGTATCTACAAACATTTGCAATAAGTAGTGGTTCAGCAAAAGCAAAGGGAGGACGTAACTGTGTTTGGAGGTATCGTACCCTGCCAGCTGGGCTTGCAGGTGGGTTTCACCTGGATTTCCACTTCAGCATCATCAGAAGCCCGCTTCTTTCCACAGTCATAGGCTGTCACTGTGAATTTGTAGAGACGATCTCCGCTGTACTGCAGCTTCTCCGTGTTCTCAATGTTCCCTGGTTAGCAAAGCAATGAGATCAAGGGGGAGGAAGGACAGTCTCCTCAGTGATGTTCCTTCTAGAAATCACTCTTATTTTTGATCAACTACAAAAACAACCGAAAAGGGGTTGAGTCCCCCTCCCAGTGCCACTCTGTAACAAGCCGTAGCATCCCACAAAATGGCTGCAGCGTCTCTGCGCCAGGAGAGAGAGATCAGCAGCGCTAGAAAATTCATATAGCAATTGGGACTGGCAGAGAGGGAGAAAAGCAGGAAAGGGGGAGTGACGCGCTCACAGTAGGTGCAGATTCTTACCATCATTGTCAATCAGAAAGGGAATATTGGGGGTCAGGATCTCATAGTAGCAGATCTGGCTGTACTGCGGGGAGCAGTCTCCATCAATGGCCTCCACACGCAAGATGCGGTCGTACAGCTTTCCCTCGGTCACCGCCACACGGTACAGCTTTTCCACGAAGACAGGAGCAAACTCATTCACATCGTTCACTCGAACGTGCACTGTGGCCCTGGTGCAGAGAGACGTCAGTAAGACCTGATCGGCCGATTAGGAGCCACGTTTCAGTGTAAGTCACCCCCCGAAAGTGCACCAGTGATTCCCAGCCATCAAAAGCAAGGACAAGAAACCTCGGTTTCAACGCAGCAATGCTGGTGCACAGGAGCTTGGACAATGGTTTCCCACCCCAGAGAAAGAGCAAAAGGAATGATAATGTAATCTGGACCCCCTGCCTACGTGCAGCAACATAAACCACCACCCTGAGACACGACTGTCAAGCGGCCCTCATTTCTAGTGTATTCACTCATGTGACTCAGTCACTGAACATTTCTCTTTGGATTTTATTAACATGTTGAGTTACAGTATTAAGGCTGGAGAAAAATACTTCTGGCTAAAGAAAGTATTCCCACAGCAATTTTCCTTTGCATTTCTGTGACAGATCGCATTTTGCAACGTGCAGCAATGACTGCACGGACTTACTTGTGTGACTTCTTGGTATTTGCTCCATCAGGTCCCTCTCCACAGTCATAAGCCTGGATGGTGAACGTGTGCTCCTTATGCGCTTCGCAATCCACTGGTTCCTTGGCCCGGATCAGCCCCTCACCTGTAGCTTTGTCCAGGATCACAGCTTCAAAAGGCACCCCCGCCCCATGGATCCTGAAGCCACAGATTTCACCTGGTACCCACAAAGGCAGAGAGGAAAGGGAGAAAGAAAAGGACTGAGGAGAGCACATTACAGCCCCTTGCTTCCCTCTCCCATATTTTCTTCCTTTCTAACTTACACTCTCCTTTCTCCCTCATTACCACCTCGCATTTCGAGCAATTTTTGGATCCCTAGGAGTTGCTCCTGCCATCTCCTACAGCCATTAATGGTGTAGATTGCCCTCTACTGGAGACTACTCCCGCGGCAAGGAGTCTCCACCAGCATCAAGAAAGATGAGAGCTTACAAGGCTCAAACTAGATTTACTAGTGCTACACAGCCACTGTACTGAGGGAGCACCTGGTTTCTCCTCTGCATCCCTCAGGGAGGCAAACCAGGCCATACACTGCAGACAGACATCCACAGCGTGAAGATCCATGATGTGTCATCCACCCACACTCGCAGGACGCGCACAGTACTGCAGGGAACTGCAGATAGGGCCACCTCAATCCTAAAGTCCGGCTCACAGGGGACGACTTTCCCTCTCCCAAAGCTGAGGGAGGATGCAGGAGGAAGCTCCAGGCGCAGCCTAAGCAAGCACCGGGAATACAACCCTCGTAAAGCCTCGTCTGTAGTTGGAGGGATTTGTGCTTCCAGGGAGGGGATGGAGCACTGCCGATGAAGTGTGCCCTACCAGCTCTCTCCAGTGCTCGCAGACACAGAGCTGTGCATGTGATCTTTGGAAATAGCTGAACTGCGTCAAAAAGTAGCTGGCTCCACCCTCAATTTCTCTCCCTAAGGGAACCGCTCACAGCATCCTAAATCAAGCCGTGCCCAAATTGCCTCCAGCCTTCACCGGGGACCCTCCTCGGAGAACAAGGTTTGGAGGTGAGCGTTTCCTGGAGAGAGCTAGAATCCAGCACGGGGGCTGGATGTCACCCTGCCTCTGCCTCTTGGTGAGTCTCCCCCTGCCTCCCACCCTGCCCAGAGCCGTTGCCCACCGACCTGCGTAGCGCAGCGGAGCGTCTTTGTCCAGCGCAAAGAGCGGTGGGTTGAGCAGGACCGTGTTGTCATTCTCCATGACGATGCCCTGATACTCAGCTTCAATCCAGGGTTTGTGCTTGTTTGCTGAGGTGGATTTGGGGTAAGGGATGGAGGACAGGGACGTGTTAGCCGCCGATGACGGATTCAGTAGGAAAAGAGCAGAATATCATCCAGTGACAGGTAACAACCACCCCTCCCCACCTTCTTCTCTGGAAATAAAGATGTCTAAAATACACCGGGAGGAAGAAGTTATCTTTCTTCAGTTCTGCTCCAGGTAGCTCTTGGGAGACCTCATCAGAAACGTGTTCCTTCTGGCCTCCTCATTACTATCTTATTAGAAATATGTAGAGAGGCATCAGGAAAGCTGGAGTGGCTAAACAAAATGAAATCAAGGGGCAGAAGTAGCCTGATTCTGGAGACAGATTCCAAATGCTAAACCCTTTAGCTCGCTGAAGCCATAATTAAAGGATCCAGGATACATCTTCCCTTGGGGTGTCCCCAGGGGACAAGTCTTGCGTGCAGCCATTATCACTTATGCCTCTCATCCTCTGGACTAAGGCCCAGGACCTACACACACGTACCCAGGTACACGTTCAGCCAGCCATCCTACGCATAAAATAACCTACTCTGAGAGTCCCTTGCTCCTTCCTTCCCCACTCCATGGCAAGCACCATATTCCCTTGGCCCCTCCTTGCTAATCCCGTTGGCTGGAGCCCAGCCAGGCTTGGCATGGAGGCAGCAGCCAGCAGGAGGCTCTGAAAAATGTCACAGGCCCAGAAATAGCAAATTAATCTTTATCACACAGGCTCCGGGGCAGGGAAAAGGAGAAATAAAGGGGTGGGGGGGCAGGGAAGGGGAGGGGAGAGAGAAGAAAAATCATTACAAATTAAAAACCCCTCCCCCATGCCCACTCCCTGCCAAATGGGCCTCAGAGATTATATTGCATGGCCTAGTTAAAACCCCCATTCCCAGATAATCCCCCACTCTCCCACCCCCTGGAGACCAAGATTTATTACAACCCAGCAATACTTTGAGCGCAGCGTGGCTCTGGGCTGGTGGGGAGCAGCATCCACAGCCTTTCCCCCTCAAGGGCACTACTTCCAGGATGTGCATTCAACCTCTGCAGCACAGTGTCCTCGGAAACCATCCCGGCCGGCATGGCGTGATGTGTTGATGTGGAAGCACCCTTTCCAACCAAGCGCTTGCGCCCATCGGGGCCGGGGGGTGGGCCGGCAGACGGGGCGGCAGGTGAGAACAGGGACCCACCAGCCAGGGCAAAGCGGGCAGAGCCAGCCTTCGGCGTGGCAGCAAAGAGCGTGGGTTGGCACTTCTCCCTCACCGTATTGATTAAGATTATAAAGCATTGCGTAGGAAACCCAGAGAAACGTCCATCCTGCTCAGCATGCAGGTGGAATCCTCCCTGTGTGCAAGCGCCCACCATATCACCCCACCCCTCCATTTCCCCCACCAGATTCCAGCCTGTGATGGCCCTTTGTCCACACACCACACCACCGAGGTGGGAATCCATAGCTACAAAATGCCAAATATGCCCTGTTGCTGGGGTAACAAGCTGGTGGTAGAGAGACAAAATCCTTTGCTGCATCCACCTGCAACTTGGGAATCACCAATCTGATTTCTCAGGAAATGAGTTCCGGATGAGAAAAAAAAAATATTTTGGGAATATTTTTAGGATACAGGCTCCCACCAGCTTCAAGAAAGCTCCCGCAAATCTAAAATAATTTGCCAAAGGTGGGGAGAGGTTTCAGAGCGTAGATTCACAAAGGAGAGAGAAAATCCAGAGCGTAAGGGGCCTTGCCTCGCCACTGGGCCCCTTGGCACCAGAGCAGCACAAATGAATGCCCCTGCCAATGTCAGCGTTGCGCCCGCCCTGCAGCCCGACCTCTTCCCCAGCACAGAAAGCACCCTAAGGTGTTCACCACCACCACCACCTTCCCTGATGACCTCCCGCCCCGAGTCCCTCGCCTGTTTTCCAGACACTCCCACCCTGCCAGACCATTGACGCACCGACTCCCCCGGGGTGAGTTTCTCACGCCTGTGTCTGCAGCCACAGCTCTAGAAACCCCACATCCTTCTCCATCACTCTACATGTTCAAAGAACATCTGCGTGCAGAACGTTACAGCTGTAACATCAGGGTTTGGTTTTTTGGTTGGTTTTTTTTTTTTTACGTATTTAGCACATAAAATGCTGTTGTACATAAGCAACCCGCATAGTTAACACATAAATGTACAATAATTCCTATTGACAGACGGTAGATGGATGAACAAGAATTGGAAGATGGAGACAGGGGATGCATGTTGGAGACAACAGGGGTCTGTGGAGAAGGAACAAATTCTCCCCTCAGCATGCTAAGGAAGGGAGAGAAAGCTAAATCCACACCGCGGGATTCTGCCTCGAACAAAAGCAAGACAAGTGGGTGGAAAAGGGGGAAAACGCGAGGGGAATGCTAGAAGGAGAGGGAAGAATGGAGAAAAACGCGGTGGCAGGAGGCAGATGGAGAAAGTAGCGAGCGGGGATGGGATAAGGGACGCCCGAAGGGGCAAACCAAGCCGGAGCCGCCGGGGGACCGCGGAGATCCCCCGACAAAAAAAACCAAACCGTGCCAGGCGACGGGCGGCGGGGAGCCGCACCGCCACCGCGGGGGCGGATGGATGAGCCGCCCCCCGACGCGCCCC
>KZ505831.1:109286-135398 GCA_002844005.1 Limosa lapponica baueri | reverse complement strand
CCGGCCCGCCCCCCACCCCCGCCGCCCCTGCCAAACCCCCCGCGCCGCGACCCCCGGGAAGGAGGAGCTGATGCCCGAGGGGGCGAATGGTGGCTGAGGCTGCCCCTTCTTCGCGGCCACCGACAGCAGGCGTTTTCTCCTGTCCCCTGGGGACCCCACGTTCTTCTCAGGATCCCGGGGTCCTCGAGCGGGTTTGGGTAGAAAAGAGAACTTGCCCTTCAGTCGAGGATTTTCACGCAATGGTGTGAAATCCGAGGGTGGGGGGCATGGTCACTGCGCTCCTGAGGAGGTCCCGAGGGTGAGGAAGGCTCAGGCTCTCCTCCTGGTGTAGGAGACCATGGCCACCATCTCTAGCCCCAGCATTCCTTCTGGCGTTCCTGGCAGTGTCCCCCCATGGCCACCATAGCTCCCCTGGTTGACAGCTCCTCTCTACGGAGACCAAGGGGCAGAACCAGAGGAGGTGAGGTCCCCTGAAAAGCCAGACCAGTGCCAAAGACAGAGGTGTCCTTTAATGAAGGAACCTGATGGGAGGTGCGTGAGCCCACAGGCAGTTCTATCTTAGGGACACTTGTGGTTGCCCCCCAACAGAAGGTTGAAGGGCAGGGTACACAGGAATGTGCAGCTACTACAGCATGGAGAACCGAAAGGTAGGCAGATTTTGAAAATACAGGCCCTTTTCGAGCTGAGAAAATGCATTTTTTTTCCTCAGCAGCTCATCTAAAATGTAGTATTTTCCAAAGAGCTTCTTCTCAGAGAACTGCAAAGATAAGTGCCATGAGAAAAGCATTACTTCAAAACATGGGATAAGCAAGGGGTAGGGGGGCTGCAGCTGTACCTATAATGTCAAACTCTGGCTCTTCAAGGTTGTCTCTGAGGACGTCCCAGGCTGCAGCAGCCTGTCAATGTCCACAGTGCAAGAGTACCACTGGGTGGGACACGGTCAAACCCCACGAGCAATCATAGCCACGCCACCCAACGTGTCATTTATCTGCTCTGTGCAGACCTCCACCACCCATCATTCCCTCTCTCATAAGGAACCTTTACATTATTTTGTGGTGTATCACAAGGTTGCAAAAGGCACAGCTTTGGCTGACAGCAGCTGAAGCTGGTTCAACTGTTGACCTCTTCATACTCCTCTGTGCAATGAGCGCCCCTCAGAGATGCTTCTGATCCCCAGCACCAAGCTCACCATGTCCAGACTGGTATCTTCCAGACTCTGTGATCAATGACTAATCAATTCCTTTCAGGCCCTGCACCACAAGCTGGTACAAACTTTCATTTTCTGAGCCTACATTCTGGTTTGATGGTAGACAGCTACTGCCTTCAAGTGGTTAGCCAGACTCTCCACTGGCATGCCAGCCATCCACGTAATTGTCATGTAAGCCTGTGAGATGATACGCCGAGTGGATTGCTTCTGACTGGTTGCCAGCCATCATCACAGATCTGTGACAGCCTCTCCTCTTCAGGAAGCATCTGGGTGTGCCAGAACTATAGATAGGAATGGTACCCACTTGATGTGGTCCACACTCATAATAACCGTACGGGATAGTATTCTAACCTACTCTGGGGCTTCAGCTGGTAACTACCAGCACGAGTAATTCACTGGGTTTCTTTTGTAGTCATGCAATAGGACTTTGCGCAGGAGCACTTCATTGCTGAGACACGAGCCTGCAGGAGGTGAGGATGCTAGCGTAAGGCAGGGGATAAGGTGTGATATTAGGAGGACGCTATGTTTTTGCCCCTTGCTGAGTGGCTAGTGCTGCACAACGACATGCCTTCTGGGGTATTACAACTTGGCTTTGCTCCTTGATTTAGAAGACGCAGGAGCAGACTACCAAGATGATGGTGCTTCTCACCATCTCATACCAGGGGAATGACCCACTCCTGAGCCTTCTTTTGGTGTAGGTCATCTTCTCTGTATCAGCCAGAGCTTTAGGAGTGGCATGATTTGTCTGAAAAAATGGTAAGCCATTGGATAGCACAGGCCTGGCTGTGTGAAGCCCAAGCTCTATGGCTAGTGGTAGGGTGTCCCCAAAAGGCAAGAAGATAGATAGTCAAACCAAAGGGTTGAAGGCAGAGTGCCCTGGCAAAGCAGCTCAGCGTTTACAGGTGAGCCTGTGACTGTGGCCCTGGTGTACTGTAGGGTAGGTGGTGTAGCTGCAGGAAGCCCAACAGATATATTTCTCTGTCCTCCTTTCTTCAAGCTTGAGGATAAAGCATCCAGCTCATCTTCTCCTTCTTAGTGGATGAGAGGTACTGCACACCAAGGGATGATCTCACAGCTTTCCAAGGCTGCAGAGCAGATTTCTTTCCAACAACCTCCTGCAACACAGTGCACTCAAAGCAGGAGTCTTTCTGCATGAGAGGACGTTGGCATCTTTGACTGTGTTGAAGATCTGCAGTTTCTTTACTTTGCTCTGATATTACCTGGATTTACTGCCCAGTCCTATCGTAACCCAGCTGAGTCAAGCAGGCAGCAGACAGGTGCTGGCCTTGGCGTTCTCTGGTCCTACATGTATTCCATGGTCCTACATGTACTCTGCCCTTAAGCAAAGAAAGGCACAAAGAAAGACATCCTCCCAAGGGAAAAATGGTACCAGATATTTCCTGGCTCCTACCAAATGTAAAGAACAGGAGTCCACAGAGCATCTGAAGGGGAACACCACCAGTGGGAGCACTGGAGCAGGACTGAGGGCACAGACGTGTTGTCCAAATCAGGTGGGTCCATGGGACACGGTATTAGAGGTGGGCTACAGCAGTTAGGCAACTCCCCAGCTAACCACCTTAACCAGCTTAACCAGCTGAAGTACTCTCCTAGTAGCCCAGGTGGTGTTATCGGGGCAGGGGGAGGAAATGAAGACATGGGAGATGTGCCTTGAAAGTGCCGTGGGGAACTCCCATTAGTGCCCTCTGGACAGAAGATTCCTTGTCAAGAACACACTGAAATGACCAACTTCCTTACTCGATCACCTCTGTCTAGCCGTGCTTTGCCAGGAAACACTCTTCCCACTGGTAACCTGTTCATAACAGATCTCTTGGAGAGTAGTTTCCAGTCCTTGCCAGCTACTTTCCAGATGCAGTTTCTGAGTAAAAGCGTCCCTTCTGGTGGGACAGTAAGCCAGCAGAACCTGCTCCAGCACAGCACAGCAGTGACCCTGCCCAAGTATGTTCATCATGCAGAGGAGACACTTGGACCTCAGGAAGTGCTGGGGTAACGTCCCCCACTTAATCTTAATTCTGATGTGTGGGGCCATATGCTGTTATTACAGAGGCCCTAATTACATGTTTAAGTGATCTTTTCTCAGATAATAATTCAAAGACATTTGATGAGCACGTTCTCTAGCACACTTCCATAAATATCGCAGAGATGCTTTCTTCATACTTTTTAACACTATTTTCACCTTAATTCAACATGCTTTTGTAGCTGTGAATTATTTCCTATGCTTTCAATGCATGAAACTTGCTAATTTCTCTGAAGCCACCCATAGTTCTAAGGGGAAACACTAAAATCGTGTTTTATCTCTTACACCAAAGTCTGAAAGCCACGAAATTTTAAACTTTGCAAAGTTGGTGGCACACGATATGTCTTGGGCACTATGTTGATAGTAGCCTGAAACGCATTTGTAAGCTGCTATCTTTTCTCATTTCCCCATTAAATACTGAAGGCCTTATCTATCCATCTTGTTTCTCCTAAAAATGCTTGCAGAACAAAGAGCAAGAAGGGTCCTTGAAAAGGGACTTGTTCTCAGAATGCTTTAAATTCTACAGGTTTGTTCATTTTTCTTGGTATCTATTTAACTCAAATGCCTGAGGTTTCTTGCTTTCCCTGAAGAAGCTCCCAGTTCCCCTCCCAAAAACCCCCCAATTTCTGAAATGATCTTCAGCAAGCCAGAACAGAGAAAACTTTACTTTTTTGATGGTTTGATTTTTCTTTTTTTTTTTTTTTAAAGTTTAAATTAATTTCTTAAGACTAAAACTTCTGGTCTGCCTTCAGCAGAAAACTGCCCAGAAAGAGTGGGGGAGACTTCCTAGGAGGACATCTCTAGGAGGGGAACAACCTGAGAGCCGCCGCTGGATTGCAGATCAAACTCTAGGAAAGGTCTCTGGCAATCGTTTTCCTGCCTCCTCGCCCAGAAGAGACAGATCGCCCCTGCCTGGCTAGGGTGCCAGGGACTCCCAAAAGCACCCCCGGCAGCATCCCCGCCTGGCCGGGAGGGGGGACACCGGCAGCTCGGCAGCAGCTCGGCAGCAGAGGGCAGCAGGAGCTGGGCTGTGGGAGAGCCTGGTCCGGGGCCAGCCGGGCTTTCTCTTCCCTCCCTCCGCCTCTTCCCACCTACCTGACCGGCCCCCCCGAGCGGAATTCCCGCTGGCCGCCGCTCCGGGGAGGACGGGCAGGGGTTGCGTGCCCGGCGGGCGAGCGCATAGACATGTGAGTGGGGGCATGGACGTGTGAGTGGGGGGCAACTGGGGAGGGGGGAGACGCAGCCGCATCTTTTGCAGGGAGGGAACGGGAGGGTTAGACCCTTCCAGGAAGGAGAAGAGGTCCAAGGGGCTGAGCTCATCTCGCTGTCCCTCCGTTAAAGCTTGGCTGGCACGTAGGGTTGAGAAAGAAGGATCTTCCCGGCCGATGTTTTTCATGAGATCTGGGCGGTGAGCTTGTTTCGGAGCAACGCTGAGCTCTCCTCCCCAGAGAGGAAGAGGAGCAATCTGCGGAATGAGGAAAAAAAAAAAAAATAAAAGAGGATCAGCTTTTGGAGGAGAGGAATTGGGGCATGGCTGGGTAACAGGGCTGCCCAGCGGGGTTGCTCCTCAGCAAACTGAGCCTGAGCTCTCCCGACCCTCACCAAATGAACTGGGCAGAGATCCTAGACTAGCAATAACCAGAAATTACCTGCTGGCCTAGAGCCAAAGGGAACCAAAGTTGCCCAGGTTCTAAGGGCACCAGCCCCGTGGCTGCTGGGAACAAGGAGACGCTGCTCGGGGAATTCACCCTTGCTCCTTCAAACTGACTCCTAGGTGATTAAACTGACTCCTAGCTGATAAATCGCTTTGGCTGAGTGACAATGCCTTGCTGGAACCTGGGTAGTGCTGGTGTCTTCATTTCAGCTGTCTTCCTTGTTCCTGAGTGATCCAAGCCAAAAGTTGGACCTGGAACTAGGCCTCCCGTGTTGGATCCATTAGACAGTGCACAAGTCACTTGTGAAGTCTCCCCTATTTTGGATGTCCTAATTTTGTGCAATTCACAGTTTACTTGCTATGTTCACAGGCACGTTCCTTTCCTCCTGTGGGCCGCCTTCTTTTTTGGAGTGATCAGTTCCAGTCCAGTCCCAAGAAAGCTTTTTGGGGAGATCAGATCCCCGGGTTATCCCAAGCCATATCCCAACAATAACATCAGCATCTGGAATATCCACGTCCCGAAAGGCTATGTGGTGAAGCTGACCTTCAAATATTTTGACCTGGAGCCATCTGAGTCCTGCTTCTATGACTATGTTAAGGTATGTGCGTGGGCAGAGGGGTGGCTGGAGATGGGAATCTAGTGGCCACCACATGCAATGGGCTCTTAATTCACCAGGCCTCTTCTCATGCTTCCCACAAAGGAAAGGGAAGGAGTTAAAGATAGAAATGGGTGGAACAGCTACTGGCAACTCACAGCTGGGTAATAGTGATGCGTGAAGCTTGCTGACTCTTATGAGGCGACAGTGATTTCCCCTTAACCTTCACAGATCAAAGCAGACAAGAAGAACTTGGGCCGATACTGTGGCCAGCTTGGGTCAACCACAGGCAATCACCCAGGAAGAAAGGAATTTGTATCTAAGGGGAACAGGATGCACCTGGCATTTCACTCTGATTTCTCCAATGAAGACAATGGCACAGTGATTCCCTACAGGGGCTTCCTGGCCTATTACCAAGCTGTAGGTGAGTAGACAATACCCTCAGCATGCAGAAAGAAGCCTGTGTGGCTCCACCAATTTTCCTCCTTGTTAGGAAAATGAAGAGAAGCTGTAAGCAAGGATATGAATCTCTATGTACTTCCAGTGTATAGCAGAGAGCTAACACTTTCCTCCCCTTGTCCCTGAATTATCTATGTCTTCAGATCTTGACGAATGTGACCCTAACAATGCTGTTGAGGAAGAGGAAAGGCCTCAGTGCCAGCACTTCTGCCACAACTATGTGGGTGGCTACTTCTGTTCTTGCCGGACTGGCTACCAGCTTCAGAGTGACCACCACTCCTGCAAAGGTAAATTGAAATTTGGAAAGATCAGAGGGTTCCAGGGAAGGAGCCCTTCAGCCAGGAAGGGTGGGAGAATTGATTTAGGGAGCAATTGACAGGGCTGCAGGAGACACAGCTCCACAATGTGACCTCTGCTTTCTTCCTCTACACCAGTGGAGTGCAGCAGTGAGTTGTTCACAGAAGCATCTGGGTACCTGAGCAGCCCCGAATATCCCCAGCCCTATCCTGAAGACCTCCGCTGTAACTACAGCATCCGTCTGCCAAAGGGCCTGTCTATTATCCTCAAGTTCTTGGAACCCTTTGAGATCGATGATCACCAGCAAGTCCACTGTCCTTATGACCAGCTCAAGGTACTGGAGATTAGCCAACTCTACTTCCAACCCTGCTGCCAGACCCGGATAGGAATTGTGGGGACATCACTGTTTGGATGAGAAATATGGGATCCAGTACAAGGAGAATGCCCCAGCATGAAGGACTGAGCTCTTCCCTTGTCTCTCCCTCAGTGTGCTTAATTACCAGCATCCTGATGTCAGAGGGTCTGGGTCACAGGCCCCTGTGAGTGGAGCCACAAAAATCATCCTTCTTCCAGTTTTATCTCCCTTTGATTTAATCTCAGGATGTGAAAAGCTCTGCTACCCATGGTAAGGGAGAAGCAAAGCTTGTTGGTAGCTCAGACCTTTGTTCTGATCTGTCAGTGCAGACATCAGCAAAGATGGGTCACACAGCCAGCCCTGTCCGCTGTCACAGGCACAGTGGCAAACTCCGTCTGGATTGAAATAGGGATACTGGGGCAGAGAGGCATGTGTGCTTCTGTCCCCGTGATACAACTTTTCCTCACCAGATCCAAGCAAGAGGGAGACAGATTGGTGAATTCTGTGGCACGGAGTCACCTGGCAGCATTGAAACCAACAGCAATGAGGTGGACATACTCTTCCTCACCGATGAGTCAGGGTTCAGCCGTGGCTGGAAGATCCACTATACCTCTGAGAGTAAGACGTTTCTTCCCCAGAGGCTCCTACAGCCTATCTGCACCACTTGTTAATCCCAACTCACTTTGTCCCACTCTCTAACAGAAATCCGGTGCCCACAGCCTGTCCCACGGGATCAGTTTACCATCATCAGAGACCTGCAGCCTGTGTATCAGTTTCAGGACTATTTCGTTGTCAGCTGCAAGACTGGGTATAACCTGATGGAGGTGAGATCCCTTCTCCGCTCCCTTCAGCCATATTCTGGCTTCTCTTGGGTTTGTGGAAATCTTCCACCTCTCAGTAAAGCTTTCTTTGGAGATTTCACGCGTGGCAACCTGTTGCAATTTCTGTTCCGTCCTTGCTCCTGTCGGCTTTCTTCTGGTGTTTTCTCCTTCCTTTCTCCCAGCTCCTTTCTTTATGGCAATTACTATTTCATGAAGCCCTGGTAGAAGATGAGAGACAAAGATCCCAGGAAACCTCGGTGAACAAAAATACCTCTTTGGAGGGATACGAAATAAGATTTGAAGCAGAAGATGTTACCTGCCTCCCTTGCCATCCTATTGCTCAGATTGGGTAGCGCCCCAGACTTGTCACGGTTTTGTGGTTGCTGGCTGCTGATATCTTGGCCTGCTGTGAAGAATTTGTAGCCTGTGGCAAACACAGGATAGAGAGAAGGCAGCAAAGGGAGAGGAGAGCAACTGGAAGAGACTGCAGAGGGGTAACTACTGGACAGCAGTGAAAAGACGGGCAGATAGAATAGTATGTTAATGTGGGGGTGGGAATGTAAGGCTCTGTACAACTAACAGAGGTGTTTTTCTCTCCCATGCAGGGCAACCGAAAGCTGCTGTCCTTCACAGCTGTCTGCCAGGCTGATGGGACATGGCATCAATCCATGCCCCGCTGTGAAAGTGAGTGATCTAAGAATGGGGATTATGCCCCCTGCTGTGGCCTTCCCCCTCCAAGCACATGGGGAGCTCAGCCTCTATGACTCAATTTGCCTGTGGCCATAGACTCACGGGTATCCTGGCTGGATGGACCTGTGGAGGTCACCTAGTCCACTGTTGACTCTCATTACATTTTCCACTTGCAAGAACCTAAATGTTTTTCCTCCCTTACAAAAAATGAATAAAATATCACTTAAAAGTTGATACAATGCTGTAACATCTAAAAGCAAAAGATCCCAGTCTGGGATCCATTTTGGACCACCCTCTCTTGGCCCCCTCTACTAACTGGTTCTCTCCATCCTTCACATCATGGCCACAATCCAAGTTGAGCCTAAGCTAGCAGGCAGCAAGGCTGTCTTTGATTCACCTTTTTCTTTTCTTTTTTTTTGTAGTTGTGAACTGTGGCAGCCCTACAGACCTGACCAATGGGGCATTCATCTACGTCAACGAACCTGCAAACAACAGCTACCAGTCAGTGATCACGTACCAATGCAATAAGCCATATTATGACATTGTCACCGGAACAGGGGGTGGTGAGTCCTAATCCCACACAGACACTGAAATCTGTGTGTGAAAGGCCCTCTCAGATTTCCGGTTAGAATTGTCTCTGCTCCCCAGGCTTAACACTCATGGTTTTCTCCTGTGAAGGCTCTCCAATCTTCCCTTGGCTCTGCAGCGTAGCTCCTGAAGCTTCTTGTCTCAGCCTGTTCCCACCCTGCTTCATTCCCGGAGTCCATCACATCCCTCCTCCATGCTCTCCTTAACTTTTGCAGGAGGTCTTACTCTTCCATCTGTAGTCTAAGGGCTTAATAACATACATACAATGCAGTGGGCCAGAAAAATGAAGGCAATGTTCAAAACCATTCACATGCTTTCTTTTTGCACCTAAGATATGATTTGGTGACAGAGGAGCTTTGGTTACAAGAACAGTATAAGAAGTTTATCATTTCCTTGCCTTAGCTGCTCACTTAGCCTCCACAAAAAAAACCCCAAAATGTAGATTTTTTTTTTTTTTTTTTTAAGCTGAATCAGTTCCTGGGTATGGTTGGATGGACATGGACATCCAGCATGGACACACAGTTGTGCGGCATGCCCTGAGAGAGGTGACATGCTAGCGCTGGGGTCAGGAGCAAGTAGCTAAGGAGTGCTTTAGGTTGGTACTAATGATGAATTTGATTATTCTTGCATCTGAGTTTGACTCCTTCATAAAGAGTCAGAGCTCAATCTCATCAGAAAAAAAATCAGGAGCAAGTAAATATCAGCACCAGCCAAATTCTGACTGGGGAGTCATTGTAATTTAGTCCATTTTGAAAGAAAACAGCAGGCACTTTCTTGGAAGCATTTATTACAGTGTAAGTTAAATTGTATATAAATTATTTTTAGTCACCAGCACAAACTTTCTAAGAAAAGCAAGGATGTTGGAGGTATTGGAGTTTGTGTTGAGAGGTGACATGCAAGAGGTGACCTGCAATAAAGCCTCAGAAATAGATACTGAGCATGTACAGTAACTGACATCTTTTTCCTGTTTCTGGAACAAACCACCTTGTCCTACTCTCTGCAAACTATAGAGACCAGAAACTTGAATCTAAAATCCATGTCTTTACTTCTTCTCTCCCTTCTTTGGGCTAAATGAGGTCGAACAGAGCTCAGCAAGCATGCAGACTGGGCGAAGTTAAGACTTCACTTAGATGGCTCTTCAGGCTTTTCTTCTACAGAAGCAGTGCCTGAGCTTTACTGGTCCCCTGGAACTGAGGTGCATCGAGATGTACATGCCATCCCAGATGGAGACATTCCAGACTGTACCACAGGCGGCTTTTCCTGGGAAAGGGTGCCTCTGGGATGGAAGGGCTGAGTGCAGCATGTGGGATACCCTTGGAGAGAGGAACCACTAGAATATATTCTATTCTATTCTATTCTATTCTATTCTATTCTATTCTATTCTATTCTAGTCCTGTCTTCCCACCCCATGCCTGGCAGGCCTGGGTCTCATTCACTTCCCTCTCATCCTACAGACAGTTTCACCTGCTCTTCTGAGGGAACCTGGGTGGATCAAGATGGCCAGGTGAGGATTCCCACCTGCTTGCCAGGTCAGTAAGAAACTCTGACTTACTTTGGTGTTTACCGATTCATGCTTATAGTCACTACAGAGCCGGGACAACATGCAGGGAGCGGGGTGAGGATAATGGTGTCAGTGAGGGAGGACAGGGAAATCTATCCAGGAAGGCAAAAATAAGATGAAATCGAACGGTGGTGGTGCAGGAAAGAGAGGGACAAGCCAGGGCAACAGAGAGTGTGATGATCTCCTTGCATTTCTTCACAGTGTGTGGGAAGCCGGTCAGTCCCATTACTGAAGTCCAGCGGATCCTGGGTGGCAAGCCAGCAAAGGCAGGCAATTTCCCTTGGCAGGCTCTGACTGCCATCCATGGACGAGGGGGTGGTGCGCTCCTGGGTGACCGCTGGATCCTGACGGCTGCCCACACCATCCTCCCCAAAGGGGCAGGAGGGAACAACGTAAGCCTGGAGCAGCTAGCAGAGGAGGCTAACGTATTCCTCGGCCACACCAAGGTAGAAGAGCTCCACAAGATGGGTAACCACCCTGTGCGTAGGATCTTTATCCATCCAGATTACGACCCTAAAGATGACTACAACTTCAATGGGGACATAGCCCTGCTGGAGCTGAAACACCCGGTAACCCTGGGCCCTGGAGTACTGCCCATCTGTCTCCCAGATACTACCAACACCACGTTCTACATGGATGGGCACGTGGGCTATGTGAGTGGCTTTGGTGTGGAAAAAAACTTTATTTCAAATAAATTGAAGTATGTGAGCCTACCAGCGGTTGCTCGAGAGAAGTGTCAGAGTTGGCTGGACAGTAAGAAGAGAGGTCTGCCTATGATTTTCTCCGAGAACATGTTCTGTGCTGGCTTCCTCACAGTCAAACGGGATACCTGCCAGGGGGATAGCGGGAGTGTCTTCACAGTGTTAGACACAGGGAGTGGTCGCTGGGTGGCTACCGGTATTGTTTCTTGGGGTATCGGCTGTGCCGAAGGTTACGGCTTCTACACCAAGATCCTCAACTATTTGGACTGGATCAAAGGGATAGTAAGGGAGGAAAGGCTCTAACTGTTGCTGTCCTACTAGCTGAAGAATCACTGATAGCATGTAAATTTCCAGACACAGCAAAGCATATCTAAAGCTTTTGATGATGCCCCAAGGGCTTTTCAGACACGCAGACCATGTAACCTTCATTGTGAGCACTTCTGAGAGCCACCGTATTGTTTGATGAATTCTTGGTGATACCATCAAAACTTACCAAAGCTGCTGCACCATTGGCAGCTTATGGAATGCTCTTGTGGATGTTCTAGTTCTTCCAAATCTTACTATTACTGGATGAAGCCTTAATAATATCAGGAAATCTCATGACAGCAAACGTGTTATTGTTCCAAGTGCTGATGGTATCATCAGACTACTGCAGTCTACTTTTGTACTCCATTGTGTGGGAAGCTTGCAGGGCAGCAGACTTTCTCGAAGGATGTGGTACTTTGTGCTGCGTACAGTGTGCATATGCCCGTTGGCATCAGTGAGATTCTATGAATATTAAAATCATTGCTGGAGAAAACAGGTGTGTTATGTCTTTCTGTCTTTGTTTCTAACAACTACTAAATATTCCCCATCACTGAATATGGAAGTATTGAAAGCAACTTACAGACTTTGTATAGGGATTGCTTTACCTACCACTAAAGTGTTTCCAGTTCTGTAATGGCATGTGGCAGTTGCTCACCTGTCCCAAAACTACCATTAGATTACCCAGTCTGAAACTCCAGGTGGCTTCAAGGGAGGCAAAAATAAGTAGTGTGTGTGATGCCACATTCAAAAGACATGGAAGACAACAACCGATTTCATGGAGAAAACAGCCCAGGAACCTTTACTGATCAGAATTTGAGGGTGGTTTTTTGGGGTTTTTTTTGTATACTGTATGAAATAAAGCTTTGACTGCAGGACAGCAGCTCTAAAATGATGGTGACTCAGAGAAAAGATGTCTCCTCTTGTATTTTCTGTATATTCTCTGGAGTTGCCTCTTAACTAGTTTTGCTACTGCAGAACAACTTACCTTTTTCTTGTGAGTCACTGAGAGAAATGAAGTCTGCAAGACCTTGACAGGGGAACTCTGGGGGTAAGGTCATAGTTACCTTCTCACACCGTTTTCTGTGGGATCCAGCTCCAGATCTTCTCAGGTGTCGGTATCTCTCATTTGCTTTTGAGATAACGTAACCTGGGGAGTGATCTGTGAAATTGCACATCTGATATAAAGTCATCCATGATCTCCAAAGGTCAGAATTCTGTTGATTTTCTCCATTTATATGGGCAAAAGGGGAGCATGAGAGGCAACAAGAGCATGGAAAACCAAGGTGTCCAGTTGCACAGGAGTGATGGATAAACTCTGGTCTAGGGGAGGGAATGGAGAATGAGGCATATGCAACTGGGGCATATTCCAGGTGAAGAATAGGGAATTTCTGGGATGCTCAGTGAATACAGGTGACAAGAACAACAAACACCCAGTTCTTCAGTCTTTGTAAAAATTGGGGAAAATGACTGAGAAGCCATCTTAAAGAATCTCCTGCCCTGCAGGAAACCAGGAAACTTTGGGAAGCTGAGGCATGCATAAAATCCCTATAGGAATCTGTGACCCTCACAGGAACAGAATCCAAGCTAAATAAGCATGTTTCCTGCTCCCAGACCATTCAGCCACACTTGTTTCTCTTCTCCTCTGCTCTCCTGAATTGATTTCAGCATTTTCTCTTCCTGCTTTTCCAAAAAGACTAGAGTTAATCAGTGAGCAATGATGTGACACTGCTTGCTTGAGCAACTTTGTGGTCATAGAAGCTATGGAAATGTCTTACCTTAGTCTGAAAGTCACCTTTTCAGAACTTAAAATGGATTAGTTTTCTCCAAATTGTACGTTGTTGAGCTATTTCTACTGCTGAAGTATCCATCACATACTAAAGCAGAAGCTTCCTAATAGCAGTCTGTAAGATTTCCAGTGGCTTTTGCTCTTGATTACCCCAGATATTTGGACACGTCTGTATGATTTATGAAATTCTAATACATACTGTGAAGCTACGTATTATATGTAATACACAACTTATAAAATATTGTTACAATGGCACCACTGCATCATTATTGTTTCTTTGTCAGTACAAAGTTCCCTCTTTGCACAAGAGGAACATGAGCTAAGATGTCAGCTGGGACTAGTTACTAGGAATGGATGCTTCCCTCGTTCCAGGGCTGACCCACACCCTGTGAAAAAGCCCAACTGGAAATCCCCTTAATGTAACTTGTGTCTATCGTCTCTTGTCCTGTCACTGTTCACGTTTCTGAAGGGTCTTGCTCTATGTACTCTCTAGCTCTTCTTTAGGAATCTGCGTACAGCAGTGAGATCCCCCTCAGCTTCCTCCTTTTCAAGCTCAACAAACCCAGCTTCCTCCATCTTTCATCATATGCCATCGGCACCAGTTCTCTGACCAGCTTAGCAGAAAGGTATCTGTGAGTGACATAGGACCTTCTGGAGCAGAAGACACTCCTAACATATGTCAGGTAATCTTCCCCAACAACACTACCTTCCCTAAATCAAGAAACCTTTATTTCTTATCTAACACATTGAAGTTTGAAAAATTAAGCCCTGAGGGCAGCTAAATGTCTTTTCTGCTCAGCTTGATTCAGAAGTCTGAAGTCCTCATTGCTGCTAATGGTTGTTCAAAGAGATGCAACCATCTCAGAAGAACTTCATAAAGGCTCTTGGGTAGAGAAGTGAGGTAGCACAAGTTACAGCTTGACAAAAGCTGGCACCATAGTGGGTCAAAATGTAAATAGACATTTGATTTAGGGAGTTTCAAGGAGAACTAGGTCTAGATCGAGAAGAAGAAAGGCAACACGCACACAATAGCACATTGCACAACAGCCAATTTGGGCATTCTTTAATGCTATTAGATATTCTGAACAATACAGGAAATACATAAATCAAAAGCCAGGCTCTGAACCTACCCTAGGAACAAACCATTATTCTCTCTCATCCTTACTGAAATCTCCCTGTCAGGTGAAACATGGGTAGGTCTTCTCCAAGTGGGAAAAAATGGGACAGAAAAAAAAGAGAAGAAGCAGAAGGAGCCTCTTTATCCAGCAGCATCTTCCTCTTGTGCTACTATGAGTGGAAGAAGAATGAGAAATTCCCTTCCCAGACACAACGACAGTGGGAGAAACTGATACATACTCCTGACTCAGCACAGACACAATGAGTAAGCCCGTTATATATACAGAGTGAATGGGATCACAGCCAGCCTGAACATGAAACCATCACATTTAGAAAGGGTGACTGCGCTGAAAGGAGAAAGAGCTAATCCTCCGAAGCTTCTGCATCCTCGTGCTTGCGCATGGTCTCTGTAATCCAGTCCAAATAACGCACTACCTTGGTGTAAAGACCAAAGGTACCGCATCTTGGTCCCCAGGAGACCAGCCCAGCCACATAGTACCGTCTCTCATCAAGAGGATCTTGGATAGCGTAGGCTCCCCCACTATCCCCCCTACAGCTGTCCTTGTCACCACCAGCACAGATCATATTGTCAGTGAATCGGTAAGCACTGGAATCAGCAGACCCCTCTGGTTTCACAGATCGGCACTTATCCATGTCCACCACAGGAATCTGGGCCTTCAAAAGATAATTAGACAGTCCTCGTTTCTCTTTCTGGCCCCAGCCCGCAATGTAGCCCAGAGTCCCTTCTCGCAGCTCATACTCAGGTGATTTACCAGGAAGACAGAGGGGTGAGATGTTTGGGCCCATCTTCACGGGGTCACTTAGCTTCAGCAGTGCAATATCATTATCAAAATCGGTCCTGGTTTGTATGGGCTGCTCCTTCCAACCGGGATGGATGAATGAAGCCTCTGCAATCAACAGCTTACCTTCCCGGTGCAGAGAGTAGCTATTAACATTGACTACCCCAGCATACATGCTGGGCTTGTCGTATCCCTCCAGCACATGAGCTGCAGTCATTACCCATCTTTCAGAGATGAGTACACCACCTCCTCTTGGGTTACTGAAATACACCTGCCAGGGGAAGTTGCCCTTTTCTGCTGGGGTGCCTCCAAAAATCCTTGCTTTCTCTTCGATGGGATTACTAGGCACCCCACAGACTGGAAAGAAAAGAAAAAAAAGAGTAACCAGATGGGAGAATTAGCCGTTACAACTTGGGGGGTCTTTGATACTGCGAAACAGCCCATAGTCCACTCCTGTCGCCTCTAAATCATTTTTGATTCTATGTTTATATTCTATGTCATAGAGTTTGCAACTAGTATTTACAGGGAAATTCAAGAAAATTCCAGCACAACTACTCTCAAAATTTGATTCAGACTGAATGTACTAATTCTCAAATTCTTGTTCTGGAAAGCAGTTGTCACCCCACCAGTGCTGGGTATGTCAAAGCTCACAATTTAATTGTGTTCTAGTTAGCATTTTTCCTTTGCTGAATTATGTCCTGTAGGTGAAGGGATTGTCTTTGAAAAAATACTTGCTTAAGTTCTTAGAAATATGGCATTACTCTTTGAATTTTTTTTTTTTTTTGTGAAGTCCAAATAGCCTCAGGTTAAGTGTTCAGGTTTGTCACTGATATTTTACCATTGTTGCTCTCCATTCTTTCAGTATGTAAAACCTTAAGCAGTGGGTTCATGGAGATCTTATCTGTTGGTCTTATGGGTACATAAATAAAATGTTCTACAAGGTTTTGAAGAATGTGAGCACTAGGGGCATAAATAAGGCTGATTATTCTGACATAGCTAGGAAATTGATTTCTTATCACATTGCCTTGTTTACATTGAACCCTTAGTCATATCATCAGTGATTAAGGAACTATAGCCAGTAGGTAGCTTCCAAGTTAAATAAAGCAGAGTTTGTTAAAGAATTTCGCGTAATAATAGAAAGATTTAGGCTAGAAGGTACCTCTGGATGTCTCTAGTTCAGCCTCTTCATTGCTAACTGCCTTTCCCCCTGCCCTCCTAACTGCAAAGCCAGGTTGCTCAGGGGCTTTGCCAGGTGACTTCTGATCACCTCCAAGGGTGGGTTGTGATTAGCCAGCCTTCCTGGGCAGCAGTTCCAGTGCTCTGGGTGAGCATTTTTCCTTCAATACAGTCAGAGTTTCCTTTGTTGCAACTTGTGCTCATTGCCTGTCATTGCCTTTACTGCTGTGCCCCGCTGAGAAGAGTCTTTCTTCATATTCTTTGTAACCCCCTTATGGGTAGCAAATTCCCTGAGCTTTATCTTACTGTTTGCCTTTTACACTGTGCACCTGTATAGTCCAACTCACTGGTTGAGCTGGCCGCTAAGAAGGTTGAACCATCTTCAGCTGGATTTTTACTTTGCCAATGAGTATTTGGGGTTTGGAGTAGCGAACAGGCACCACGTACACCTAGCCCAAGGCATGCTGCCTCCTGTAACAGGGTATGCTGAAGTGCATGCAGAATATGCAGGATTTAAAATTCTCTCTATCAGCTGGAAGTTAAGATGCAGCTGTAACTACTAGCAGTCAGGAGCAGGAGTAGTACCCATGCACTTTCCTCCTCGGTGTCTTCCAAGTACACAAAGAGAGGATGAGGAGGTCTCTGGCAGGGACATTGCTTGAGCTTTCAGGCACAGTAAGTGTATCTGAATACTGAAGGACACATTCAACCTTAAGGATTTAGGCTATGATTTTCAGTCAGAGTAGTGAAAGACCTTTCTCTGTAGTGCTCCATCTGTAGCGCCCAGTGGACAGCTGGACACTACCCCTGGGAGATGCTTGAAGAGAAGCTACAGTTCTCAGTGTAGCTTGGGAGAGACTGAAGAAAGAAAGGTCCTGCATTGTCAGACACGTTTTTTGACTTGTCAGTCATTTTGTTACCTGCAATGTAGACAGAGATCTAAAGCCCTGAACAACTTGAGAATGTTCACACTTGAAGGTGGGGAAACTGGTGCAGAAAAACACTTGAATACTGGTATTGAAGAGGTCCTGTTATACCAGATGTCTTATTATGTCACCCACTTGTGTTTCCAGTTTCTTTCTGTGGCCTTATCTGACCTTTCTTTGGGGTTCACAGCTTTCAGAAATACCCTGTCCAATGTAATTCAAACAACATAGCAAGGATCAACTGTACTTTCAGACTTAACAGTTTAAAAACAGAGAAATGAAAGAAGCACTGGTCTTCATATGCATCGTGTACGTATACACAGTTTTTGGTAGTACCTGGGACACATTTTGGTAGCTTTGTTCCCATCTCTTCATTGACCCATTCTCCACTGGCTGAGCACTGATACACCGCTTGGAAAACACAAGAAAAAAGAGTGCCATTAAGGATACAATCAAGATGAAGAGAGGGTAAGTAACATTACTGTATAAGATGATGTATTAACCTTATATCCAAAGTGAGCACAGCTTGGTAAACATTGCTGAAATCTCCCTAGAAGTACACAACCCCACCAGGGTGCTTCTGCCCCTGTTTTGGAGGGACCTCATCTAATAGATTTCTTGAGTCCTTTACTTCTCCACCAGAAATGTGTCAGATGTGACAAAAATCTCCATGGTTCACACACCAGGCAAACGGAGAGAGGACTTGCTAATGCATTTAAGGTCAACAGCCCAAGAACTGACATTATTACAGTGCATAAACACAAAGGCAACACAAAAATAATGCCTGCAACCCCACACCAATAAGAACCTTTTCCCAGTCTTGAGCTGATGAGATGATATAATCCCAGTCCCATGATGATGCCAGTAGCATTTCTGAGGCCTTTGATCAAAGAAATATGTTTGTGTAGGCAAAGGCAATACTTACCATCCCCTTTGGTATTTAGGGTATAGTAAGGTGCATCACATTGATACCGGAAGGCAGCTTTGTACAGAGGCTCATGAAGTTCAGAGACATATGCGACTTGGGCATTGTCAATAGGAATAGGATCACCACAGTTGACAGCTGTAAAGAAGAAATAAAAATGATCAAATAGTATCAAAGGGGCATCCTCACCCAACAATATGATTATCCTGTATGATGGGGAACCACTCAGCTCCTCTAGTCCCTGTACAGTCATCAGCACTCCCTTCCTCTGCCCCTTCAACATGCTCCCACCCCAGTCCTTCAGTGTCCTCCTCATCTGGAGATACGTGGATCTAGAGCCTAAAGGCTTCATTCCAGGCTGCTTCCCACAATACAGCGACGGGTCACTTACGAACACAGCGGAAATCGGAGTTGCTCCATTCACCATTGTCCTGACAGCTGGAGAGAAAAGTCATGAAGCTGTCTCGTTGCTAGGGAAAAGAACATGTGACCCATGTAAATCACTGGCCATGAAATTTATCTGACACAGGCACTCCACTGAAGGGTCCTCAAAATGCTGCAGTGGCTGGGAGAAGTTTCCACTTACTACAGCTGTGGTGAAAACTTTCAGTCCCCAAAGGTGCCCAGGACACCTGATGGGAAATGGCATCAGGAAGCTGCTGAGAGGGCCAGAGAGGATATATGCCTTTTTTTATGAAACTTACCCTCACAATTTCATAGCCTTTGATGCAGGTCACCTTCACGATGTCCTTTAAGATATACCTGTCCTTCTTTGGGTCAAGAACAGAGTTGGGGATGACACTTGGGGGACAGGTTACAGCTTTGAAGAGATAGGCAAAAATCAGTGATTAACTCGTTCAAGACCGAGTGTCCTTCCAGCTCACAACTTCTTTCTCCCCAGTGATTATTTTCCCTAGTAAATAGGCATCCTCTGTTTACTCAGTACCAGCAGCTGTTAACAAGTTAACGTGCTGTTGTACCATGAATCTGACCTGGGATAAGCTCTCTTCCTAACTCAGGAGCAGAGGGAATTCTTCCCCAAGTGTATACTCACGTTTCCCGTAGTAGCGTATTTTCCAGCCTTTGTGCTGTACCGCGTGGTTTGTCTGGAAGATTATGTCAAGAATGTTGTTCCTAGTTTTGATTTCAGGAGGACCTGGGAATTTGCTCCCACAATAAGGACCAAGACGCTCCTTTCCAGAGACAAGCTGGGAAAATAAAAACCAAGAAGAAATGAGACATGCCCAGTGTATTTAGAGATATTCCCAATAATTTCAAAAGGCAATGTAGCTGAAGATAAAGTTAAGCAGTCAGAAGGCCTTCTGAATTTGAGGAGAATGAGGGGAGATCCAGAGCATCATGACTCCCTCTCCAAGCCCCACACTTACCGTTAAGCTGTCGTGGCAAGTCCCTTCTGAGCTGGCTGGTTCCAAGTCGAAGTCCCCGCTCTGTATGGTCAATGTCACAAAGTAGCCTGGACTCAGAGCCACTCGGTACTCACACCGTGAGTTCTCTGGGTACTGGTTGGGATAGTTGGGGCTGGAAATCTCCCCTGATGGCTCAGTGAAGACATATCCAGTGCAGTTCACTAGGGTTAAGGAAGGAACACAGGTAGGATTCAGAAAGGAAATGGTCCGTGTATGAAGCGGACAAGCTTTTCCTCTTCCACTACATCTCCAGTCTCCCACTCACCTGCGTTAACCATGTCACTACATTGCATCTTTCCAAGAAACTAAAACCAGGGCCATTCTCTATCCAATTACCCAGGGACTTCAACTTCTAGCGGCCTTTCTTTTTACCTTCCACCTGTTAGTTAGGCCTCTGTCCCTCATGCTCAGGTCCTCATATTATACTCCTTTCAACATGCACCATTTGTGACTTGGAAATTTTTTTTACTCAAGCCAAGCAGCCTCTTGGTTATTTTTGTGTCTTTATTGAACTGCCCTGTTTCATCAGAGATTAAAAGATTCACAGATAGCAGTATGCTAAGAAGGGTCTCCATTACAGTCTTTAAAGAATGTCATTTAGTAATTTCTCAATTCTCCTGACACAAAAGAAGAAGAATGTTAAGAATATGTTAATAGAAATTCCCAAAATCATGGTCTACTGCCAGTTCAGATTTGCACTGGGATGTTTTTTCCCCCCAAAATACACCTTTCACAACTGGTTGAGGAGGTTGATAGAGAAGGTCTTCCATCTACTTGTCCTAAATGAACTCTTACTGTTGACCACAGGTCATGTAGATCTCTTACCTCCACATGTTTTATTATCATCATAGAGGAAATAATCCGGTGGACAGGTACAGAAGTAACCTCCAATATAATTATTACAGTAATGACTGCAAGGTTCCTCCACAAAATCCGTGCACTCATCCAAGTCTGCAGGTGTGAAAAGATGAATCAGCCAAGATTAGGAGGGGGCCCTAAGGGCAGGAGGAAGATGAGAAAGTGAAGCAAACTGGCAGACAACAAGGAAAAGATATCTCTAAGACAGCATTTATACTGGCCATATTGGAAAGCAGTCCTGTCTGCTGGGATCTCTTTCAAATAAGGCATTCTTGGAAGGAAAACCCTTATGTCACCTTTCCTTCCCCCATAGCCTGGATACTACAGAGATTCAGAGGAGGCTTTTTTAACCTTACCCACTGCAACGTAGTAGGCTGCAAAACCAGTGAAACGCTCCTCGTTGGAAAAGTCTGATTGGAAGCTCATAGTGAGAGTGTTATAAGGGACATGAAATTCCTCCACAATCGAGGAGCCAGGGGTACGAGGTTTCTTCCGCCCACAAAGCACGCCTTCAACATGGCCTCCAGACAGGATCTGAAGAAGAATGCATAGAGTATCTCATTACTGGAATACATGCATTTACCAGCACTTGAGCCCTTCAGCTTATAGGTGGCTAACCAAAGGCTCCTAAATTGCATGCATTTCTCAAGCAGATCTCCCAGGGCACAGCTGTGTCACATAGCTAGCAGGAGTGACCAAGGCTGCTGTGTCATCCACCAAGCTGGCCAACGGTGGAAGACAGCCAGCCAAGATACAGCTGAATGGAGTCCCTAGACAACCAGTTTCATGACATTTGTAAGACACTTGAGGAGTTTTCCCTCGTACTGACTTTCCAGCTGTGAAATACCTGTCTTAATTTCTCAGATACAAATTAATCCAGAGTTCTCTGTTAACATCCTTTCCTTAGGCCTAGTTCTACAAAAAAAACAACACCGTGGTTCAAAATGGCAAAACCAATCACTGACGGTCTGCAGAGGAGTCTAACAGGTTCATTGGTTTGTTGCAAAAGGACACATGTTATTACAGCTCCCAGCAGAGTGCATCCATCCTGCTGTCCCACCTTGGTCCTTCTCCAAGGTCTCCTGCTGCTGTACGCAACCTTATTGCCCCTTTTCGCACATAGCTACTGTGGGATAGGATGGTCTTGTTTCTGTCTGTTTGTGTGGAAATGCCTGATCTTTTGTGCCTTGTGGGACAACATGGAGAACAGCTTGTGGGTCTTGTAAGTTTTAAGAAAGCTGTAGTGCACAGATCATTGAAAACTGTGGCGCAATGGACCACACCATTTTATCTGAGTGCCCACTATCCATACACAATCTCTTGATTGTTTTTAACCTTCATCATTTCCAATCAATTTATGATTGCATTAAATCATCTATGCCCACTCATGGATTAATTCTGAAAAATTCCAGGGACAGAAAATCAATGTCCTAAGAAAATGGTCTTTTTATACCCATGATTCACTGGGTAAAAATATGCCTTGCAATAGAGAGGTGTCAGTGATGGCTAAGAAGGCTTTTTTTCCTAGGAATATAGGAGAAACATGGGGATTGGGGCATAGATGGGATACTCAGTTGACAGACAATGCTCACATGGCTCTGAGGTAAACTCAAATCAATTTAGTGACTGCTACTTCACTGCCTTGTTCTGGAGGTTAATTGGGCTATAGATACACTCTATTTGGGCTTAGATACACTATCTATTTGGGTATATTTGGGTATAGATACACTGTTTGGGCTTCTTGCAGCTCAGAACAGGAAGGATGTACCTATCTCCTCTACCAGCCCTGAGCTTTGTACCCAGCTTTGCTGTTCTGTGCTCTAACTCGCCTTCTTGTCTTTTTCTCACTAGAGGACGGGGACAGTACCTTCACAAAATCATATTCGCAGTTCTGCGATGGTTCAAGATCCATATGTGTGAAATAAAGGCGAATGCCATATCCCGAAGGGACCTGGATTTCCCAAGATTCCTGCACATCATTGGGATACACCTGAGGATAATTGGGTGACAGGATCTCACCATACATGGAGGCTGCATCAGCCCAGACAGGGAGGCAGAAGAAAATAAAGTACCTGAGAAAAGAGGAAGGAAGATGACACTGCAGTAATCTTCTCTGTCTGCATATGCACACAGTCCCTAGTGAAAAAGCTAGTCTTTGGCTGTACATAACATGCAGCATAGCTCCTGGCTTTGGAGCTTTAACGACCAACACTGTGGCTGTGTGGGGCTTGGCTTTCTGCTGTAGCCTTTCACACTGGACTACAACCTCAGTCGTGCTCTTTGCTCCTCTCTAGCTCTATAGGAGCTACTAATGCTGCAGGAGTTGAACACAAGGGTCTTAAGTGCTACTCCTTACATCACTGCTTTGTTCTGGAGGCTACTTGGGCTACAGATACATTCAGATTTGAGAATCAGTACAGTACTGCAGGAAACACCTAATTTATAAAATGAAATTAGTAATAAAATCTGAATTCCGCTTGGAGATTCAATAACTCACCACATCTGGAAAAAGCAGATCTTCCTTTCTGAAAACTTTCAGGAATTGGACTTTGGAGTTACAATCTGGGACAAAAAACAGTGTAATTGATTAATGTTGCCTGTGCTTCTGCATATCTGCTAGGCAGGTCAAAGACCCTAGAACCCCGGCTTGTGCGGAATATGTCAATGTTTTGCTTCAAAAACAAGTTTATATCTCTGTTCCTTCCTCCATAAAACAACCCCGAACATCAGAAAAGGCTGCTAGGCCCTGTACTGACAAAACGGAGAGATGATCTCTACCTTGGTACTCACTAGTACTCACATTCTCCCCTTACCACCATCACTGCTTCCAAACACCATGCTAGTGCACAGCAAATTAAGCCAGAAAGCACTGCCCCCTGGGGTACCAAATCCATTCTTCCCAGCACCTAAAAAATTATGCTAAGACCCTGGGGTTGGGGAGCAGCTTGTCCTGACTGTTCTAGCTGTCAGAGAGCAACAGGAATATTTTCCTTCCCCATTCCTAATGCTGGCAATATTTACCTTCTCTCCTTAGTTCGTCTCTTGTTTTCTTCTCTCTTCCCTTCTCTTTTCTCCCTTTCTCTTTTTCTTTTTTCTTCCTGTTCACACCTTCCTCCAAACGTGCCCAAGGCTCCAATTCGCAATATCGCAGCACCCTCTACCTGTGGGATGCGGCTTCCCAGCCTCTCCGCTGCGGTTTGCCGGCTCTCGGCAGGAAGGGGAATTTCCAAACAAGTTGCACAATCCTGTTGGCTCAGCCTGCGCGGGGGAGAGCACAGATCTGGTCTGTATCAGGCATTTTCGGGAAATCAGATGACTTTGGGGAAAAGGGAGGGGAACAGAGTTTTCAGCTGCCTCCTCTCTCCTCCTCTTCCCCCTCCCTTTTACAAGTTAGGAGCAAAAGCCAAAGGGTGCAGAAAGAAGTAAAGTCCACGTGAGAACTGGGCCAGTGCTTTTGCTCGGAAAAAAAAAAGGTTTGATCATCCTGTTCAGAGACCACTTTGCCGGAGTCCTCTCTGTTACCCCAACCTGGAGGCCACAGGGCTGCTGCCACTGCTCCTCATCTGATGCTTCAGAGACCCTTTTCTTAGGGGAAAAAAAAAGGGAAAGATAGTGGCCTCTTCAATGTTGTGCCTCTCTGAGGCTACCAGCAGGAGTAAAAGTGCACCGTTTTGCCAGGATTTGTTATGGGAACACTCCTCTAAGTAAGAACTTGACTAAGAACTCATAACTACCTCCTTATTTACCAAGTGAACTTCGTGTAAGAGCAACCGTTCATCAGACTTAGCTCTGGAGTAAGTTAAATCTAAGACCCTTACAGAAAGGAGTTTCAAGACTTATGCTAGGTAGGACTCTTAATCCAGCCAGTGCCCACAAGCCAAGACCAAAATATCACCGTACAAAAGACCTGCCATTAATACTGTAGAAAACCCCTCCTCCTCACAAGCCAGCTATACCAGGAATGGACTACAAATGAAAATGTAAAACTCCATTACAACCTCTACCCTTTACAATCAGCACAGTGCACTCCAGAGCTTGTTTTGGCCAGGAAAAAAAAATTCAAGTTTCAACAGGCCATAGGCAAAGCGTTAGCAAAGCCCAGCTGAAAGACTTCATATTGTCAAACACCTACAGATGAATCATAACTGACTTCATCCTAGTCAGGATAAAAGCTTTACTGGAAGAACATGCCTAGTCTGTTTTCTTTGTCAAACTGAGAATGGATAGAGAAAGAAAACAGCATGTCATCTCACTTTTGATGCCTCTTGGGAACATAGCGTGATGTTTCTAACTGGAATTTTGAGAACCAGGAAAACAGCAATGGAAGACAGACAACAAATAGCGGGGAGACGTTTTCTTCTCTGGACTGAGCAAATAAAGACCCTGCCAGCGACTCTTCGAGTCGCAATCATATTTTAAAATGGACACAGCAGAAGTACAATGAGCATAGGCGGATATATTATGCATGTCATTTCATTGCAAGGGAATTGTATATTTTCATATAAGCCTGACTCAACTTGTTTGTAGCAGTGCTAAATGAATATGTGTGTGAATATTAATAATTCTTTAGAAGACATATAACTATTAATTAAGAAAAATATTATTAATTTAGTTAAATAAAAAGTTAGCTGCATTTTATATGAGCACATATCTGCATAATGCTAACTATTTATGCAGAAGGCCAGTGATATTGATGTATATGTTTACATTTGATATTGATGTATATACTTACATTGAATACACACACAGCATTTGATTGCATTTGCCTAGATCTGTATTTTTTTTCACAATTCATAAGATATAGCTAGGCAATGTATTTTATCATTCACTGAACTATGTCAGAAACTATATTAAAATAATAATTTAAAAGAGGCAAAATCATGCCATTAAGGTTAATAAATGATAACATTCAGGTTGCCAGTGCAATGTAATTCTGCTCAGAGGCACACACATTCTCTTAAATTCCTAAATTACATGACCACATCCTACTTTTCCTAAATTGCTTAAGACAAATCTTTTTTTAAGATGACTCAGAGTTCTGTAGCTGTAACCTTTCTGCCAGATGTTATGAAAAGCAGTAGTGTTCAGGTTTTCATAAAATTACCATCTAAAACAGGCTTGACTGGCTTGTCTTCCCCCAGGAAGCTGGGAGAAAAAAAAAGCCTTTCCCAAGTTCTTAAGCCACACTTTCCCTTCTGGAAACACTGAGTCAGTGCACCAAACAAAGGTAGGAAATATTAAAAGGGAATACGTAACATTAACTAGGTGGGATCCATCAGCAGGGGATCACAGATATGTAAGTAGCAAGTAAAATATTCTTGATCCACCAAGACCTTGGCAGCAATTTGTCTGTTTCCCGTTCTGCCAATAAGAGGATTCAGTGGGTTTCTTGCACTTCCCTGCCTCGCTGCTGTGACCCAGGCTGGTTTTCTTGCCAGTGGTTAAATTCAGAGCCTTGGGTAAGCCCCAGGAAAACCTGCCTGTGTGCTGGCTCAGAACAGCTCGGTGTCACCCACAGATTTCTGCCTCCACGTAATGTACCAGGGGTATTTTCACCAGAGTCTGTTCACCTCTTTTACTCCCTCCAGCCCCAGGTCTGACTGCAAAGCTCCCCACAGCCTCTCAGTAAAACGTGGGGCTTGGGACCATTCTGCTCCGTGCACCGTACCACACCGAGATGCCTGCTGCTTTCTGGACTCGACCTGGACAGGCTGGAGAGCTGGGCAGAGAGGAACCTGATGAACTTCAATAAAGGCAAGTGTAGGGTGCTGCACCTGGGGAGAAATAACCCCCTGCACCAGTACAGGCTGGGGGCTGACTTGCTGGAG
>KZ505831.1:85455-102529 GCA_002844005.1 Limosa lapponica baueri | reverse complement strand
CAGCGCCGCCGTGCCAGGCCACGTGTGGGCGCTGAGCCGGCGGGCGACCCCCCGCCGACACCGGCCCCGCCCCGGCACGGGCGGCGGAGGGTGGCCAGAGCCCGGGAGCTCGGGACCTGCCTCCCGGCAGCTGTTGGGGTGGGAACCCCGGGCGACCCTCCGGCTCTCCCGGTGGAACGGGGCGGGCCAGGCGGTGGGTTTCCTGCAGGGAGGTGGGGGCTTGGTCCCGGTAAGGGGCCGTGGGGAGAGCCGGGCTTGGAAACCTGCAGAGCCAGTGGCCGTGGTGCGTGGAACAAGCCCGTTTTGGGTCTTGTCTGTGTCTTGGGCCATGCTTTGGCCACCAGAGAAGTTTGTTAGGAATTGCCCCGCTGCTGCCTTTGCCATCGCATTCCCCAGGAGCAGGTGTCTGGAGGGGTGCACGCTTTGGAATCTCCACAAGCCCTCGGAGATGTCACCCCATCCAAGTGTAGGGAGGTCTCTGCCAAGAGATGTTATTAGTGCTGGCAGCAATCACGGAGCTATGCGGGAGTGGCGTGCCATCACGGGGACTACCAGGTAGGGTGAGCGAAGCCTGGTGGCTCAGTGGCCAGAAGACCTGGGATGCTCCACCTGCAAAGCGAAGCATGTTGCGAAACACATGCTCCTTATGCTTATCTCAACATGAGGTGGTTAGGTCACATGTAAAATGGTTAAGGCAGGGCTAGAGTTGAGTTACAAGGTGGGTTAACAGTTGAGAAGGAGGTTATAGCTCCCAAAACATTAACTCATATGTATGTCTATATGCTGTCTGCATAAATGTCTGCAGATGCCCAATGAAACTTCAGGTTTTGAAAGCTTTTGGTGGTGTAGTCACCTAGCAGAAAGGAAATACAAGCTATTCTCTGAACATAAAAGTATATTTGAAGGGGTACAGCTGCTACTGTGTGATCTGTCAAAATAAAGTTCCTTTAACTTTACTAAAGTTCCTTTGGCTAACTAGAAGTATAACTTTTAAAAAGGGAGACAAGAAAAGTTATGTCACTTCATAGCTGTGGTCTGGACCGGACTTGTTTTTGCCTAATTTGATCTACAATGTGTAAGGTGAAACTGAACCAAAACGTTCTTCACGTCAAGGGTAGATACAGGGGATTGAACTGACTATCATTTTGAACTTAACTTAGAAGTTAGTTAAACCAAACTTCTTCTGTAAAGAAAAAAGTAATAGGAAACATATACAGGACATGCACATAAGCCAGTGTGAATTAATCTAGCAGCTCTCCACAGCTGAACAGGAAAAGTCCTGCTTTCCTTTCTCCCACGCCTGTCTCTGATACTTTAATTGTGGTCTGATTGAATTTACTTGCCTGGCAGAAACCTAAACCAGAAATAGCAGATAGTTTACTGCCAGGTTAGTCAACCAACCCAGGGACTAGTCTAACAAGTGCTGATGCAGAAAAGGTGTTAGAAACCATGTGTGGAGGCAGACACCTACAGTAGAGTGATGCCTTTGCAGAAGGCACCTTGAACTTACCCTCAGGGTTCCTTCTGACTAGCAATAATCTAGAACATGACATGGGAAGGCTGTTTCCTGCTTGGTGTCCTATGGGTGAGCAAAACCACTTACTTCTTTGAAAAGAACAGCAGATAGTTATCATCTTAAGCATAAGAAGAGATGCCCACTGCAGTCAGTAGATTCATCAAGTCTGAGGTTCGTGCGTGGTGTTACAAATGTTCCGTGAACAGTGTTGACACTAAGCCGCTGAGATGGCTCAGTGTCCCTTCCTGATGTAGTCTATTTTGCATAAAGTCTTAATGGATCTTTATCATTTATATTAAAACTCTGGGGATTGTGGGCTGGGAACGCACTCGCATCTTTCTCCTGCATACCTAAAATGTATACCAAACAGGGAGGATAGAGCTGCATGTTTCCTTGTCCTTTCTCCCTCGCTCTGCATCTCTTAATTACATGTAATTGAAGGCATAACTTCAGACGGAAGGCTTAAAGGCATGCAAAGCAGCCTTGCCTCTAGTTTGGTACTCCTGCACATCATGTAGATCGAACCACTCAAGCAGAGGGGATTGACTCCCATCTTTCCTGCTTAATAGATGGGTAGTAAAGCATTATACCATTACATTAAAAGGAAGTGCCAAGCAGCACTGTGAGCAACTTGAGAGCAAAGCGAGAAGAGTTCCTTAACCCAGCACTAACGTGAAAAGAAATTTTCATTTAATTGCAGCTTAGCTTGCAGTCCTTTTAATGTGACTGAAAGCCTTGAGCCTGTTGGGAATGAAACTAACTAGTGCTGATGACCACTTCATAGGATGGCATGGGGTATAAATGAAAGGCATTTCTAAAAGCTGAAATGGCATTAGGACAAGCAAGGTATGGCTTTTGCTTCACTTCCTCCATTTCAGGTGTTTGCATAGATTCAGGAAGAAAACTTTTTGTTGGCTGCAGCTGATACTGCTGAATTGTTTCAGAACAAGACCATGAGGATGAAGCGCGGTCCTGTCTTCCAAAGATGGGTTAAAACGTTGTTGCTTATTTCTCCCTCTGTGATGCAGTTCACCATCAACACTGTGCAGTTCCACTGCAACAGCTGTTTCTAGGGTTTCAGCATTCAGGGGATCACCAGAAACTAGTAAAAATAACCTTCTGAAAAAAGAGGAAGAATTGCAAAAGGACTTTGCAATTTACATTAATTTTTTACATTAATTTATGGAGAAAGATGAATTATTGTTGAAAAATTAGTCTGAATGGACTGTCTTGATTCTGAATAAAAGTGTTCACTTAGTCATGGTCTGAAATAACCAAAAGAGATCATTTAAACTGTTATAATTCTGCCACTACTGAAAAAAAATTAAATACAGGGGCGAATGAGAGAAGGAGGAAGGAAGAGTGACCAAGAACAGAAATTGGAGTAGTCCTAAAGGGCACCACATTTTCTCAGTGAATGAGTGAAGATTTTAACAGCACACTGCTGAGTACACGATGATTTTAGTCACAGCTTTGTATTTTAAGTCAGAGACAGCTTTTATACATCCTGCAATTTTGAAGCAGAGCATACAACTAGAATAGAGTCCATTACTCAGATTGTACAAGATTAAAAACTTGCTTCAGACTTCCTGTATGTGAAAATTTGCATAAATGACCTTTGAAGCAATTAGGCTGCAATTTGGTGATGCTATCAACAACAGTAATGCTTAAAGCATAGTTCTGGACCCCATCATTTAAAAAATTTTGGTATGTCTAGCACACTAATGCCTGTCAATCGTATGAAAATCTCTTTTGAGACATTTGCATTCTCTCTCTTGCAAAGGCTACCTTGCATTCTTCAGGAGGTCCAGGGCTGAGTGTTCCCCCAGGAGAAACTCTGTCTTTAGGTCAGCTTGGAAGACACCAGTGGTTTCAGCTCCGTAGCTACAGAGTCACTTCCCGTTCGGCAGAGTAAGCAGTCTGAACCAGTGCTGTCCTAGCCTCTCGGAGGAAGACACCAGGGAGCCCCTCCAGCGGTGGGAAGGAGAGAAGAGGGTTTCTGTGCTGCTGCTTCTGTCCTCCCACGAGGGGAGGCAGATTTCCCTCCTGCTATCACCGCTCAGAGTGTATGCCAGGATACACAAGGCACTGTATTTAAAAATTTATCTTGATCTTATTTCTTGTGTGGCTGTGCGATCCCAAAGAATTAAAGACGTTTATCTGGCCATACTGTTACAGAGTGGCTTGCAAGCTACCTGACATGTTCTGCTGCGTAATATGGAGAGGGGCCAACATGCTGTTTAGAGCCCTGAGCCAGAAATGACCCTGCTGATCTGCCCAGACCTGCCAGGAAAAGCACTGTGGAAGTGTTCCCTCGTCTACAGACGGAACAGCGACCTGCAGAAATTAACACATTCCTACTGAATAGGTGCCAGAAACCAGCTGCTTTGCTTGCAAGTGGTCTTATCTCCTCCTCTTCTACCTCTCACAGTTTGTTTTACATCCTCTTATTCCTGTTCTCTGCGTCCTGAAGAATTTTAGACTCAGTGAAATTCTCCCTGTGGTCACCCATAGGTGATGAGTTTCCCCAAATCAAGTGCCCAGCTGGTCAGCCAAGCAAGAACCTTACTGAAGGGGAGGCAAGCAACTGGTTTCAATGGATAAGAGGTGGGAGAAGTTGTAAGAGGCAGCTGACCATCCCGTTACAGGTGCTAAAACCAGCCCTGTCACAGAGCACTCGTGTACTGCCTTTTTTAAAATCTTAACTTCAGATACATTTCATTCCTTAAATAATAACAAATCAAAAGAGAGCTGTGTAAGTGCTACACACTGGCTGTGCCTACATTAGCAAGTAAAATGGCACAGTAGGAGCAGATCTGTAGAGCAGACTAGTTTGCATGCGGTATCTGATGTCCTCACTACATGGGTTTGGGGCGTTTACTTTGGATTGACTTCAGCCCGGTCGTACAGGCTGAGCACCCGTTGGAGTGCATTTTCAGTTCAGCTTCAGCTGAAGAGAGTCCTGTCCGCATGCTTTGAGAGGGTTCTGCTACGCAAACTAAAGCACTGTGAGTGGACTTCAAAAGTGTGCTCCTGAGCTGAATTAAAAATACTCATGTATATGCACCCAGTATTAAACAAGGTATGGGACTTTTGCACTATTACAGACAGAAAAAGAGAATATCTTTGAAGTCAAAATACTAGGTAAGGCTTATATTTTAACACGTCTTTTTTCTGTTGTCCTCTTCCTTTTAGTTTTAGCATTCTAAAAAGAAAAAAAAAAGGGACAATTGATCCGCTAGATGTTAACAAAGGTGGAGTTAACTGATCAGCAAACGGGAGAAGAGGAAAAATAGTCTGATCTGCTCTCTTGAAGATGAAACGAAGCTAAGGCATGTAAAAGGGGAAATAAAGGGAGCAGAGATGAAAAGAATGTTTCTGGTGTTCTTATTTGCAGCTTTATCTCTGGAAAAAAGACAGGCATTGTAATCACCCGTTCCAGAAGGTGGCAAACTTGACAGCGCTATTTTTGCTTGGAATTAGTAGAACTTTCCTCCTGCCTAACCCAGCCTCTTGATCATTTACTTCTTTTGCTCAATTAGATGCTTGTGTCGGTGGACAGCCCGGGCGTTGTGCTGGTGGCCCATGGCTCTCCCAAATGGCTGTGGCGAGGAAGCTGGCTTTGTCCTTTCCTTCCAGTGGTGCCAGGGTTCTGTTAACCAGAGATCATCCCCTTGTGCCTGTGAAGGAAAAAAGGGACAAAAAAAAGGAGGAATTTCTCAGCAGCAGCGTGTCTCAGCTGTTTTGTCCCTTTTATATCAGTTGCTAATTCCCTTCTATAGAAAGTCTTATCTAGAGGCAAAAATCAACTCTGCTTTTTGACTCCACGGTGTACGGAGAAGAATTGCCTGGGATCAGGAGGTCGCCTTCTGTTTTCTCCTGGAGTATATACAGCTGGTTTCCTGCCGGGGTCTGCTCTGCCCACGGGAGCTGGGAAAGAAAGTTTGGCAGGGCCGGAGCTGCTGTTCCCGGGCAGCAAGGAGCCAAGGGGACTCCGGTCCCGTCGTTCCTGAACGGTGAAAGCAAAGCAGCCCTGACGTATCCAGATGTGACAGCGAGCGTGCCAGGCGGCAACCGCGACTTCAAAACCCTCTCTCCAGCTTTTGCTGTGCTAATTCAGGCTGCTCCAAGAACACCCTGGTGGGGTGGGAGGGCTGCCGTCGTTACCGGTAGGAATAGCTGTTGTTTAATAGGTAGTTTGTGAGTGCTCAAAAATGCACTGGCCTCAGCGGAACGGCCGCTGATACTCAGTATCCTCTGCCATTTGGGGGTTAAAGTTTATATCTGTGGCGTGGAACTGGCCCGGTTGTAAGAGTGAGAAAACTACCTTGCAGCAAAACTATGACTAAATTGCAGTCCAGAGTACTAGCAAGTGGCTCTGGATATGGGAGGAATTTAGGCTGACGACATGACTTTTGAACTGCAACAGCGCTCGTGTAGCACAAGACTGTGATTTAGATTTGTGGCTGTCTAAAATCCTATGTGCTGCGCATATTTTTGCAAGGGCTCTCTATTTGCAAGGGCTCATAATTATTTCTCCTTCAGAGCAGCATTACCCAAACCATAATACAATCTCCTGTGTAGAGCTAAAAAGGAGTACGTGTGACAAGAGAGACAGGTCTTCTAAAGAGCAGGGACACGAGTTGGGGATGGGAGAAAATAGATAAAATTTCAGATGTTTAGAAAGTTGACATATGTTATAGTATTCAGTCATAATTTAATTCTTTCTACAGCAATGGCTGGAGTCAAAAAACAGATTATTTTTTTTTTTCTGATGAAAATGTAATGTTTTGCAAGCTTGTACTGATTTTTGAGAGAATGGGAAATCTTTGAAAATGTGGTTTTAAAACCCTAAGTGTCAACGAACAGCAATAAATTGCGCTTTGCCTAAATTTCTGACCTGATCTTTCTCCCCCTTGCTCAAAAGGGGGAAACGTTTTTTCACGGTGAACCTCAGCGTTTTAACTTTTGATCTAAACTGATGGTAACGCTTTATATCTTTTTGCCACTTTCCATTTCACGAAGCTGTTGTCAGTTGTTAATACGCTTATTAAAATTCAGCAGGAAAATTGATAAGTGAAAAAAGAATCCTAGTAAGAGAAAAAAGAATCCTAGTCTGTATGTTTCTGAGTATAAGGCTGGGAGACAATACTGCTTTTTTACTTTTTTTTTTTCTTTTTTAAATCACGTGAATTGCTCTGATTCTTTGAGTTACTCCTGTATCCCCAGAGAGCCTGTGTGATGAACTCTCTTTGCCGATTCCCTCTTCCCCCCTCAGCTGGTGTTCAGGGAAGCAACGGGGGAAAAGTGCATGCTGGCTAATGAAAAAGTGACTGTGTTAAAAAAAAATAATAAAAAAAAAACACAAAAAAGGGTGGTTTAGGTAAGATGTTTTCCAGGGGAATTTGGAGCCGCAGCAGGGAAGAAGGAGCTGGATGAGTGGGCAGGAGCGAGGTTGCCAGGCTCTGGGGGCGAAGGGCCGTGGTATGTGGGGCTGGCCGGCCACTCAGACCGAGAAGGCAGCCCGTGGCATGGAAACCGGCTGAAAAAGACACAAAAGGAGGAAGGAACAGGAACAAGGAGGCAGGGGAGACCGAGAGAGGGGTGGCAAGAGGCTGAGGAAATTGGGAGCAGCAGCTGGGTTTGTAGAAGCAACAGGTTCGCACCTGGGCTCGGTAGAGAGAGCCGCTGTCTGGGATCTAGAAAGGAGCCCCAAAAGTCCCAGACTCTGGGAGTCCCTCCTAAGGCGTCGGGGAGGACAGAATGGGCCTTAAAATGGCTCCAGTCACACCTCACCCTATTAGCACTGACAGGCTGCAAGACATGTATTTTATATAATGGGACAGAGTTTCTCATTTCCTTGCACAGTAGTGACTAGATTTGGCCTTGCTCGTTGGAAACCTTCCATCCATCAAATGCTTCGTGGCAAAATGTGCATTTCATCACCTTTTATTACTGCTCCATATAAAACATGACTACCTACTGCTACTATTGCTCCATTAGTGCAAGTAGCAGAAATCTATCCACTGCTACAGGTTTCAACTAGGCTAATAAGCAGTGTGGGTGCCAGTATTGTGGTATGTGATGAGTTTCCTTCTTTTTTTTTTTGTTTTGTTTTGTTTTGTTTTTAATCAGGATAAAAGAACACAAGCTTGCAAAGTAAAGCAATCAAGTTACAAAATGCCAGAATGAAAGTTGCTTCTGCTATCCCAATTCAGCTCGTTGTGCACATGCCTTTAGAAACACTAATTGCGTGAACAGACTTCACATACTCATGAGATGGAGACTTCCTGTGTCAATATGTATTAAAACATAATATATTTATTGTCTAATATGTGGCAATATTTATTGAATGCTATGTGAACCTCACCTAGACCGCAGAATTTAATTTACTCATGGGTTTCTGCGTGGCACTTCTCACCCTACTACCAGAGTGCTTCACAAATGTTTGCTTCTCACTAGAGCCACAGATGAATAATCTGGCAGCATTCCTAAATTAGACTGGGAGCTAACATGCAGAAAATGCAAGGAAAAAACTCCTTCCACTTACCTTAGCTGCTCCATGTGAAATGCTTCTGACTTTGACTTTTTTCAAAAATAGGATGTGCGTAGTCCCAGTGGACTTTAGTTACAGCTTTGTGTGCCCAGTAGTTCACAAATCAGATACAAATCTGAAGTTGGAGAGTTAGAAAAGAAAGCGTATGCTACTGGAGGTCACTTGAGGAACTCTGGGATGAAAGCTGGTCAGCATCATGTAAGAACTCATTGAGGAGGAAGCGGGGATTGAATTTTTTAGGACAACGTAATAGTATTAACCATAAAATTCACCCCTCCCACACCCCCCCCTTTTTTTTTTTTTTTTTAATCTAGCTTCTTGCCACTGTAATCCTGGAATTTCTTGAACTCCAATGTTAACTTTGATATAATCATGTTCCTGATAAAGTATTTTCTTCTGTTCACCTGGCACCTATTTCCCGAGATGGAAATACAATCTCAGGAATGCGTACTGTTGATGTATGCTGCATTGATGATCGTAGAATTGTCTGGGTTGGAAGGGACCTTTCAGATCATCGAGTCCAACCATCAACCTAACACTGACAAAAGCTATCACTAAACCATGTCACTAAGCACCACGTCCACCCGTCTTTTAAATAGCTCCAGGGATGACCATTCCACCACTTCCCTGGGAAGCCTGTTCTAGTGCTTGATAACCCTTTCGATGTAGAAATTTTTTCTAATATCCAATCTAAACCTCCCCTGGCGCAGCTTGAGGCCATTTCCTCTTGTCCATGATGTATTTATGTAAAGTACATGTTCCTAATAACATGTTCAAGAAAGCTATGATCTGGACCATTACAAATGCTCGTCCACGCTAATTTACAACTCTTTCATCTTTTTTTTTTCTCCTCTACTCAGGATATCCTTTTGCCTTGTTCCAGCGCTATTTCCTCTTCCAGAAGGAGGCCTACCTCATTCATCTCTACAATGTGTTCACAGGACTCTCAATTGCTTACTTCAATTTTGGTAAGATGAGTTTGGGAAGAGAAAGCTGCCTGGCCCACGGCGTGCTGTGGTTTGGGAGGACTTATAATGGGAAAATGTCCTGTCTACTTCATATATCTCTCTATCTCTTTCCCTCCTCCACAGGGACGCAGTTCTTTCATTCCCTGATATGTGTCCTAATCCAGTTCCTCATACTGAGACTAATGGGTCGCACAATCACTGCCGTCTTCACCACGTTCTTCTTTCAGATGGTAAAACTCTCCTTCTTACTGCATCAGTTTGTAGAAAGGAGTCCTCTGTTCAGTTTTGCGCTTCCCAGTAGCAACTGTGGGTGGAAAAGTGGAGACAGATCAAAAACCAGCTGGATGAATTAGTTTGAATAACCCAAACAATGGTTTCTTTCAGACATACCTTATGGCTGGCTATTACTTCACAGCCACAGAGCATTATGACATCAAGTGGACAATGCCACACTGTGTCTTGACACTCAAGTTGATTGGTGAGTGACACCTTCCTATCTATCTCTTCCACTCTGCAAGCCATGCCTCAGGGAAGAGAGGGCTGCTTGTGCAGCCCAACCAGCCCATCACAGGGCTTCAAATAATTGTTTCTCGCCTCTAGGTCTGGCCATCGATTACTATGATGGAGGAAAAGATCTGGTGAGTAAGACAACATTTCTCCTTTATTCCTCCTCCCCTCTTCCATGCCATTCCAGTGAGGTAGAAGTCAGAAAATCAAGTTCAAAGGATGCGAGTCAGCAAGCTGCATTCATTGTTTGGTAAAACCCATAGTTGAGAAGGGAGCATCTGTGAGTATCTGAGGGCACTGAATAATGGGGTGGAAAGAAATCATTTGGAACAGAGACGGTAGTGATTGGAGATGGACAACAGGTGTTTCAATCACGTCAGAATATTATTCTGCCCCCTCCCGAATTCCCTATCATCTCCTTCCCCAAAATCTGTTGCTTTAGGTTCCTGATCCCTCGTGCTCTGTGTCTTGTGGGTAGTGTACCTTTAACTTGCAGACCATCAGCACTGGATCTCAGTTCTCATCTTCCTTGCCTTTGTTTAGTCTTACCATATCCTTCTGAATGGTTGCCCTTTACCATTTGCTAGGGCCCTGTTTTTAGAGCAGCTGAAACAGCGAGAGAACTCGCGCATCACAGTGTGTGGGAAAGGACAGAACACTTGCTATAGACTCTTAATCCTGCTTCTAGTATCTGCGTTTCCCATCTCCTCTTTGGGGCCTGACCCAGTCTGTAGCACCCATGGAATCACTGCTGACAGCAAGAACACAAGGTTGAGCTGAAATGTCCTAAGCTGAAGTTTCAAGGATTTAAAGACAATGAATTCTTGCATCGAGGAGGAATTGTAGGGCGATAAGGTCTTGGGGGAGTACATGCGATTGCAGTCAGGGACTGGTAGTGGCCAGATACGGTGCTTTTACCGTGCTGTTGGGGATGCATGTCAAGATCCCTTCCATGTTTTGAGCTTATTTCAGAATAGAGATCTGTGCAACTGGTCTCAACCGCTGGATCTTGTTGCTATTTAGAGGGGGTGGAGATAGAGAGGGCTAGGGAGAGGAATGGACATGAAGTACAAAGTGGCAAGTTCCATGTTTATGGAGAGCAAGAACTGAGAGCATTAAGGAGGTACGCTGAGAACACAACATCCAGAGCTAATATGAGATCCCCTAGGGTGATGTTAATGCCACTCCCTTTGGTGCAGGAGTTCCTGAGCCCTGAGCAGCGGAGATTTGCTGTCCGGGGAGTTCCTACCTTGCTGGAGGTCTCAGGATTCTCCTATTTCTACGGTGCCTTCATGGTGGGGCCTCAGTTCTCCATGACAGACTATCAGAAACTGGCAAGGGGAGAGATGACTGACGTTCAAGGCCAGAGACCCAATAGGTAATAAAAAGCCACTTAGCTCCTTGCCTTCCTAAGATCCCAGAATGCTGAATCCTCCACATGTTCCCTGCAGCAGAGTGCCTTCTTACCTGGACCCTAAAGTACTGTGACCAAAAGTGATTTATAAGACAAGGCAGTCTCAAAAGTTGCTTATAACCAGTTGCTCTGGTTAATGTCCTAGCATTGTTCCAGGGCACGAACGTCAACAACCATTTGACATCTTTAGTACAGACTCGGTCCCAACCTGGTAATGTTCGCATCCCAGCTTCCAAACAGAGGCATCTGCTGCAGTGGAACATGGTGACTCCCTATCCCTATCTCCCCTACCTCCTCTTCTCCACTTCTGTTTTTAAAATTATGACCGTCTCTTTCCAAGGCTTTTCTTTGACCTTCATATTTTTCTTTTCTCAGTTTCGTGCCTGCTCTCAAGCGCCTGAGTTTGGGTCTCTTGTTTCTAGTAACCTATACCTTGTCAAGCCTGTACATCTCTGATGAATACCTCATCTCAGATGATTATATGGTATGTATTCATTTGACAGTTCTCGGGTGTGGAAGGATTACACTTCGCTAGAGGGCACTGGATCTGCAAGAGTGGATTATTATTATTTTTTTTAGTTTTGCCCCAATTTAAAAAAAAAAGATAAGTCAGCAACTAGTGATAAGCTTTTCCAGAACTGCCTGTCCTGGGGATTCCATTTGATGCAGGGCAGGAATGCATTAAGCTGGATTGATCCAAATGAGAACTTTTACAAATAGAGAATTAATCTTAGGTTTCCAAAACCAACAGTAGCTTCTAACAGATGTATATTGTGACCTTTTAACGACCTTCTGTTTAACTGTTACATGCAAAGAACTAGAGTAACTTGCAACGCTTGCCAGGATCTTTGGGGTTCTTAGAAGACTCTTAGCAAGTAATTTCTACCTGCAGAATATCAGTGTTTCTGTGCCAGTATGAATAAATGAGGGTGTAACTTTCACAATGGTTATGCTAATCCCAGGGTCTTCCCAAAGTACCTATTTCAGTGCAGCCAAATATTTTGACATGATGTGTAAATTTGCATAAGCCAATAGCCTGGAAGTCCAGTCCACTTAGGAGTCTCCAGATTAAAACGAAAGACAGTGATGAGATCTCATCTACCTTGCCTCGTTATTGCCACTCAACTCTGGTTTTTTAATTTTTATTGTATTTCACTCTTATCTCTGCAGAAGCAGCCTTTCTGGTTCCGTTGTGGTTACATATTGATCTGGGGCAAAATTATACTCTACAAATACGTAACCTGCTGGCTTGTTACGGTGAGTCTACATGTCATTCCAGAAACCAAAGACAAATGAACAAAGGTAGCACCTTTGCAGCTACTTAGCATGTTCTTGGACTTAGCGCCAAATGGAAGTAATCCAAATCTCTGGAGATCAATGCAGGTCAGTTGAGCTTGCTTTAAGATCGCAAAGGCTAGCTAGCTAAAAAGCAGGCAGTTTTCAATCCATTTGTTCCACCTGCAGTGGTGCTTTCCACTCAACACAGTGAGAGTCAGAGCTTCCCAAGCTCTGCCTTTCCCCTCAAAAAAACGCAAGAGGGCGATGTTTTCCTCTCCTCTTTCTTGTGAATCTTTTCCCATAGGAAGGTGTCTGCATCCTTGTTGGTCTGGGGTACAATGGGAAGGACGAGAGTGGAAAGCCTTTGTGGGATGCCTGTGCCAACATGAAGGTCTGGCTGTATGAGACAACACCTTTGTTCACAGGGACCATTGCTTCCTTCAACATCAACACCAATGCTTGGGTGGCCCGGTGAGCAGGACAAAATTCCCCTTCTGTCATGCGTCAGTAACGTCTGTGTCGGCAGAACTGAGATCCTGGGCTGAGAGGGAGCAGCGGAGGAACAATCTGCCAGTTCTCAGTCCTTACACTCTTTCTTTCTCTCACGTTTCGCTGCTGTCCCATCTGAAACAGGTTACCGGGTTAGACAGGTCTTTTAGTTCAATCTAAAAGGGCAATTCATTAATACAGGCAAGCAGCTGATGGCAGCAGGAGGGCAGAGGCTAGAAGGGGACTTAGAGGGATCCCTTCGGCCTGCCTGGTCAAACAGCTGCAGAACTGCTCCATCAGGTGGTCCCTGCCGTCACCCCTCTTGATGCTCCTTACGCAATGACCCAACCGGGTTTTGGTTCAGCACTGGCTGGGACACACAACTGAATTGTAAAATCCCTTGGTTGCTGGATGAGCCGCTTCTCCCCGGTAGCTGGGATTTCTTTAAGACAAGGGCTGAGGTCCCTGGTAAGGGGAGCTGTCTCGCTGCTTCTGTCACCACAGGGGTGTCACCACCATATGCAAAGGCATATGGTCCCTGCGCCTCTGACACGGAGAGGGGAGGACAGCCAAATAAACTAGAAGCACTTAGTTTGTTTCTTTTCTGCTCTAGCTACATCTTCAAGCGTCTGAAGTTCCTGGGTAACAAACTGCTGTCACAGGCACTGGCCCTGTTCTTCCTGGCCGTTTGGCACGGGCTGCACTCTGGCTACCTGGTGTGCTTTCAGATGGAGTTGCTTATAGTCATCGTTGAAAGACAGGTGCGCTTTGTCTGACTTACCAGCAGTGGGGTGGCCGGCATTGGCCTTTCCCCACGAGTCTGGAAACGGCCACGCTGCAGGCTTTACTCGGATTAAATACGAAAAAATAGCCGCTCGCTTTGGAATTGGTGCTCGAACACAGTATCGTTCTGTTCTCAAGAGTTCAGTAGGTTGCTTGGCTTCTGCACGGGCAAGCCTTAAATTTATTGCAGAAGCTGACGGGAAGAAAAGTGGAGAACTTGGCATATGAGCAGAGGGCAACTGAAGTGCTTGACAGCTGGAAAGGCTGGAGGCCAAGCACATGAGCTGAATGCCTCTGCTCAGTCTCCTGGTACTGACAGAACAATATTCCATATTTAAACTTATTTCTCTTAATTAAAGCATTGAGCAGGATGGGGCGCTTAACTACTTTTTTAGGCTAACTGCTTACTAAAATTCATTTTATGCAGCTGGATAGATACTTTGGCCCCAGAGCCTGTGTATATAGCCAGAGGACAACCAACTGAGGAGAATTCTGTTTGTTTGTTGTTTTTTTCTTTTAAATTAGGTCATAAACCTTGTTCGGGATAGTCCTCCCCTAAGCACTTTGGCCTCCATCACTGTGTTGCAGCCCATCTTTTATGTGCTGCAGCAGGCTATCCACTGGATGTTCATGGGTTACTCTCTGGTGCCATTCTGCCTTTTCACCTGGGACAAATGGATGAAGGTATTTAGTAGCCACAACCAGACAACCCATGCCACCAACCCTTTCCCCTCCATCCTGTCTCAGATATTCTTGGCTCAAAGCTGCTCACTGATCCCTAACCCTGCGCTTCTCTTTACAGGTGTACAGGTCTGTTTATTTCCTCGGCCATGTGTTGTTCTTCACCTTATTATTCGTGTTGCCTTACATTCGCAGATTAATTGTGCCACGAAAAGAAAAGCTAAAAAAAGCAGAATAACAGCCAAAAGGTAAGGCTGTACCACGTGGAGAGAGTCCCACATTTGGACTAGGAGGTGAAGCGGGGGCAGCAACGTTACATCCTGAGTGGAAAGGCAAACATAAAAACCAACCAAAACCGAATCTAGCACTTTTCTCTTTTTCAGATTGTACCACCTGTGCATTTGTAGGAGTTGATTTACACTCCGGAAGCAAAGCATCACCTGCCAAGTTTGCTGTGTTGAAGTATGACTTTTTTCAACGCGAGGAGGGGGAAAAGAGAAAGCCCAGGGTCAGAGACCCGAAAGGAGGGGAGAAGGGAGGAAGCCTCCTTCCCGATCCTCCACCTTCTGTATGTTGCCTTATCTCTCTGCCGCCCTCCAGTGGACACTCTTGTCTCTGCCGATATCAGACGATTGTAAAAAAAACTCAAAACCCAGGCACTGTATTGGATTGGAGCCACCTTCTGACTTTTCTACGTTTGTCATCCAAGATAAAAATTGCTCCTGGTCTTTTTCATATCGGCTTCAGCTCCTTTCCTCTTGGGTGGTGCCTCGGTGTGGGAGTGCGAACTTTCCCACGCCACCCAGCAAGGTGACTCCACAGGACTGAGTAACTTCAGCTGCAGGGCAAGCAGGGCACAGCTAAGAATTTCGGTTCCATAACAAATTTGGGCTGAGTCCCTGCTATAAAGGGATCAAGCCGGCCCACGTGTTAAACACGAGAAAGTAAAAACACACAAGCACTCTTACCAAAAATGGCCTTTAATAGGAGGAAAAAAGGTCGGTTGGGCAGTTCATGTAAAGTCCAGAGGCTACAAGGACGAAATGGAAGCCTTTTCCCTTCCAGGAGCCCAAAGTCCTCTAGGTCCACACCTAAGTAAAAGAGCCTCTCCAGAATGCGGGGTCACTGTACAGGAGTCCACCGTGACAGCAGTAGCAGCAGAAACTCATACTACTCCCCAGACTTCCTCAAAGGCAGTAGTAATTTTAGCACATGTCAGGGCAGCAGAAAGGGGATAGTTGCTGATGGAGACCATCTTTTCAGTATAGTCAACATTGACCTAGGGGAAGAGAGAGGAAAAAAAAAAAAAAAATTCAAGCTGCAAGTTTTCACTTAGTCCCATCTATCCCCCTTGGTTGGAGAGGCACAATATTTCTCCAAGGTTGAACACAGCCACAATAAAACACAACAGGATAACTGCTAGCCCTTACTAGTGCCCTCTCTCAAGAGCGAGAAAAGTCACAAGCATTGCAGCATTGGGCCTTTTTTCTGACAAGCCTGCCCAGGAGGGGGAAAAAAGGAGGGGTGGGACAGGGGGGACCAAGAAAAAAAAAAAAAAAAAAAGGAGAGAGAGAAAAAAACCACCCCCATATTCACAACAAGGCTGAAACGTATGCTGATAAAGATTTTTACAACTCCAAGTAAGGGATACTTGTACTTACCGAACCATGGGCAAAAGCTCCCACAACAATAGCAACTGGCTCCGCTGTAGGAACCAGTTTACGCAGATCCGACACCTTTGGAACTGAAAAAGAGGTACCTATCTTCAGACAGCCCACAGGGAGATGGTCACTGACTGGATTTTTAATCACCTACAGAAAGCAGAAAAGTTAGTAGGGGCACAAAGGTAAGAGGCCTTACCACAAAGCTAAGTCTACAATTTGTACAAAAATAAAAAAATAATAATAATTAAAGAAAATTACTCCTACATCACTAGCAGCAAAGGAGGAATGTTGCAACATTACCTGTGAACAGCCAAAGAATGCTTACCTTCAACAACTTCTGAGGCCCATCAGCTGCTCGAACACTGAGCTTATGCAGCAACTGAACTGACAAGAGAAGAAAATTAGTTAAATTGTCTGTTCTTGTGCCACAGGAATGCTATCCTCTACCTGTTGATCATAAAGTAGACAGAATGTCCATCTCTAGAGTTCCCAGCAGTTCTTCTAAAGCAGTCCTAAGAAATACTGATCAGCAAGTTATTTTGCTGCTGGCAGAGTCTCATGGTGGCCCTCTCCACTATGCTAAGGAACACATAGTTGACCTATGCATCCTAGGCCTTGCGAAAAGACAGTTTAATTTCCCTGCTCTTAGAAAAGAGCTCTCACATTTTTTAAGTTCAGTGCAACTTTTTGGCTCTTCCCAGAATTCTTTCACTCCTAACCACCTCCCTGCATTATTTTGTGGCCAGTATAAAGTTTGAATCACTTACCCATAAGACCACAGAATCGATCAAAAGTTCTTGGGATTCTGGTTTGGGGATTGACTTCAATTAGAACATTCTTCTGGGTGTGGATATAAACCTGCAGGAGACCAGCCCGATTCAGTGGGCTGTCCATGAGCATCAGGAGACTCTGAAATAGAAAAACACACAGTAGGGGAAACAGAAAAGGCACAAGAGAGAGGGCTCTTGGAAAACTTGAGGGCAAGGCCCCACGAATGCAGAAGACACCAATGCTGAAGCAGAAAAGTGTTCATCTGGCCGTGTGAGCTCTACTGTAAAACTGAAAGAAAGCAGTCCCATGTGCATATAAAGAGGATTACTAACAAACTACGAGCACAATGGGTAGGATCAAACTCACCCCCATTCCAGAAGCTCAAAGCAAAGTGAGGGACAACCTCCCCCAAGCCGACCGCTGGGCCGCCCCACCGCCGCCCCGGCC
>KZ505831.1:58388-84931 GCA_002844005.1 Limosa lapponica baueri | reverse complement strand
GGCCGGAAGGTGGCGGCGGCGGGGCGGGAAGGGGCGGTTTCCTGGCCGGAGCGCTTCGGCCGGCGGCACCTTCCGGTGTCCTTCCCGGCGGCGCGGCGCGGCCATGGCGCAGAACCTGAAGGACCTGGCGGGGCGGCTGCCGGCCGGGCCGCGGGGCGTCGGCACCGCCCTCAAGCTGCTGCTGGGCGCCGGCGCCCTGGCCTACGGCGTCCGTGAGTCCGTCTTCATCGGTGAGTGCGTGTGTGTCCCCCCGCCCCCAGCCTCGCTTCTCCCGCGCCCCCCTCCTCCGCCTCCCACCCTGACCCTGTCCCTTCTCCCCGCAGTGGAAGGCGGCCAGCGGGCCATCTTCTTCAACCGCATCGGCGGCGTCCAGCAGGACACCATCCTGGCGGAGGGGCTGCACTTCAGGTAAGGCCCGGCTCCCCCCGGCCCCGGCCCGCCCTCTCCCGGTCGCCCCGCGTTAGTAACGGGCCATCCCGCCTTTCGCAGGATCCCCTGGTTCCAGTACCCCATCATCTACGACATCCGAGCCCGGCCACGGAAAATCTCCTCCCCCACCGGTTCCAAAGGTGAGAGCGGCCCCGCAGGCGGGAGCATGAGGCCCAGGCCGTGCTTGTGGGGCGAGTGGGAGGGACAGGAGTCCGGCTGCAGGGCTGGCCCTGCTCATAATCTCTTTTCTCCTCTTCAGATTTGCAGATGGTGAACATTTCCCTGCGTGTTCTCACACGCCCCAACGCTGCAGAGCTGCCCAGCATGTACCAGCGGCTGGGCCTGGACTATGAGGAGCGAGTCCTGCCTTCCATCGTTAACGAAGTGCTCAAGAGCGTGGTAGCCAAGTTTAACGCTTCCCAGCTCATTACTCAGAGAGCCCAGGTGAATTCTTCTGGAAGAGAATTACGCTCGGATTGGAAAGAAACAACTAAGTTGTGCATGTGGGGAATGTTATGACAGATAAAGGATAAATATATTAGGCTGGTAGATCATGTGTCCAAACAGAAAGGGCATGGAGCTGTATCCCAGGTACAGTTTGATCTCGATACAGGTACAAATATTAAGGCTGTAACACTAGGTTCTGAGAAGAAGACTGGATGCGTTGGTGTGTAGAGTGCAAAATTGCACCATAATGTAATGACGGGGGAGGGATGGTCTCAGAAGAGCTATCAGAGGAAATTAAACAGTTTTAAAGGATCTGAGAAGCAAAGTGGGTGAGCAGTAAACTTTCAGTAATGCATGCTACAGAAGGGTAGCAAATATTTGTGTTTAGAAGGGGGTTAGAGGGCAATATGGAGGGCTTGCAAAACAGTAGAAATATTTAGCTTTAAAAAACCTGTGGCTGAAAGCTTGTGTTCTGATAATGTGATTGCCAGGGATTCTGAGAGGATCTGTTACTTATCGCAGCTTGAGGGAGAGAGAAGGTGCTGATCTTTTTTTAAAAGATCCTGCGTGAGACTGCTGAAGAGGATAACTTGTCAGAAAGATGAAATACAAAGCGTCTCTTAACTAGTTCCTGATCCACGACAAAAGAGCAAAGAGTAGAACTAAGCATCCAGGTTTTGTGAGAACTGATCCAGAAATAGGGACTTCAGGGTTTTGCGCTGGGCCACGTAGTGTGTCCTGGAAGGATTTGTTACCGATCTGGTAGAAAGAGAAAGTGGAAAGGGAGGATGTGACAGCAAAGAAACAATGTCTGCAAGGGGTGTAGGTTTATTGGAAGTGAAGAGTGACTGTTGGGTATCTCTGAACAAACTGAATTGAATTTGTCTTCTCGTCGTCTGTTCATTACCGTAAAGTGATGCGTATTGAAGCGGTTGATAATCAGAGGAAAATGAAGTGACTTTGCATAGTTAAGAGCTTGCAGCTCACCCAGTAAAGGATTCTGGCATCGGTTTAGAATTCTGCGCAGAAACAGCTGAAATAAAAATGAAAGCAAATGCCAGACTGGTCAAGGATGCGATACTGTAGCAGTAATTTCTACTTAAGTCAGTATTTGATGCAGGACTTGTCAGCCTGCCTGAAAAAGATCCTGGCAAGTTAAAGGCAACTCAGGAATTAGTAGAATTTAAAAAAAAAAAAAGTCCTGACAACAGTCATCCAAAGAGACTTTTGTCAGTAGAGTAGCCACGCTGGTTGAGAAGCTACAGCCATTGAGAGACGTGGTACGTCTACAGCGTGCAGCAGTGTGGAGTGGCAATTTTTATTTTTTTAATCTGAATACAAAGATGAGGAGACAGCCGGACCGCCAACAGCTGCAAATTCAAGGAAATACTTCATGCCAAAACACGTGTGGGAACTGTGGAACTAGGTGTGATGGGATGTCACAGGAAAAAAAAACTTTAAAGAAGGTTTTTATTTTTGTAAAATGAGTTGTACAGGATAGTTAAGTACTAACTGTAAGTAAGCTGTAATTTACTTTTGAAAATGCCATGTGTAGCTATGGATGTGCAGCATTATTTGGAGGTAGCAGATTCAGAGATGGTATTAACGTCCATGATTCAAGGTCTGCTTTAGGTGATGTTTTTCCTGGGTCCAATGGATATGAACTGTGCAGAGCAGTTGTGCTTCACTTCTGGGGCGCACAGGAAGTGAGAATCAGCCTGTGTTTGTTACTCTTTTTGCGATATTCGTGTTTCAGGTGTCTCTGCTCATTAGGCGAGAACTGACAGAGCGAGCCAAGGATTTCAGCCTCATCCTGGATGATGTGGCTATCACAGAGCTGAGTTTCAGTCGGGAATACACAGCAGCTGTGGAGGCTAAGCAAGTGGGTGAGTTCAGTTTATGCCTGGAAAGAGTGGATTGCCTTTGCCTTTTTATTGAATTGTTAAATGAGGAAGCAGAATTTGGGCTAGCGTGTCGCTGCTTTTGCATGGTTATGGCTACCCAGATATACATCTCAGCCTCCTTAGTCATGGAACCAAGGAGGTTATTTCACAAGTATTTTCAGAAAACTTTGGGTGATAGCTAATGAGATAGACCACCACTAGGACTGAGTTCTCAAGACTGTAGGGTTCCTCTTCATACCGGGGCTCTTATCACTTACTGTGTAGATTATGTTGAGAGGGTCTGGATGCTGTTGATTTTATTTAAGACAAAGTACACTCTGATGCATTTCTTACTTGTGGGTATCACCCCAGAATGCTATCCGTTCTTTCGCAAGTGAAGCCCCCAGCCCTGAGCTGTAGGGTTCTGGTGGAGGGCTCAGAAGATGAGATCTGCTTCCAACACTTTTGGCCATTCTCTCTGCAGCCCAGCAGGAGGCACAGCGCGCACAGTTTCTGGTGGAGAAGGCCAAGCAGGAGCAGAAGCAGAAGATTGTTCAGGCTGAAGGGGAAGCTACAGCTGCCAAGATGATATCCTGCTTTGGGAGATTTTGTGGGATGTGTCTTGTGAGAGCTTGACAGGCCTGAGAATCTGTCACATTGGGTTCACACTTAGGAGACTATTATCAGATGATAGTTTTAAGTAGGTCACTGTCGTTTATTTTTTCCCCCTACAGTTGGCTGGAGTGAGATTTGTCTGAGATTACAGGTCAGAGCAGAGAAGGCCATGAGCGTATTGTAAGGTTTAACTTTCATTTGCTGTGTGTGACTGTAATCCATAATTCTGTTCTTAACTTGGGGAAGTAAAAATATCCCTGCCCAAAGGCCCAAGTTATTGGGATGGAGATTGCTTTTTCCCCCTCGGGTGTTTGATGATACAGCTTAGGAAGAATTCCTTGAGGATAGGTGGCTTCCGTTAGCAGGTTTTTCCTTAACTTTTGCTCCCCTGTACCTCGGTGAAGCTCTTAGCAGGAATCCAGGCTACATCAAGCTACGTAAGATCCGAGCTGCTCAGAACATCTCGAAAACGGTGAGCAATGGCGCACAGAATTTCCTTTGTTCTTCTGCAGCCCTTGTGCTGTCCTCCCAGCCCAGTGGCCACATGATGAATTTAAGGCGAATGTGACCTGCCCTGTCCTGATCTTTGTTCCTGCCCAGCCCTTCTCTGCTCAAATAGAGCTTAAGATCTAGCTTGCTGCGATTGGCAATTAAATGTGAGGCTAGGAGTTCATGCCTTCCGTACAGCAAGGCCAGATCCACATCAGGTTCCATCACCCTCGCCCAGCTGCAGCCACCAAAAGCTCCTGGTTTCCTGCAGGCTGAGAAAAGGGGACAGCTAAGCCTGGGATCAAAGGTCTGTCTGACAGGGAAACAGAATGAGCACTTCTTTTAGAAAGTCTGATGGCACTGGGATAGGAAGTCAGGAAGTTACAGAGTTATTTCGGGGAATTGCTTTGATTTAACTGAGATCTTAAGTGCTTAAATCTGGAGGGGACGATAGATTCTTTGTTAGCGCCATTCTTCCACGTGCATTTATTCTCTTCTCCTTTATGCCATCTCTGTACTGGATTTCTTTTTCAGATTGCTGGCTCGCAAAACCGCGTGTATCTCACAGCGGATAACTTGGTACTGAACCTGCAGGATGAGGGATTCACCAGGTAAAGGGGCCAGATGGCTGCTGGGGGTGGATTTGTCTGCATCCTACTTGCGAAGCTGGTCCCCTTTCTGGAGCTCTCTCGGGATCTTTTCTCCGAGAGGAGCATGATGCCAGAGGACACAGCCAAGTAGGGAGCAGTCTTACTGTGGAAATGGAGATTTTTTTTTTCGTTGAATCTAATCAATTTATTCTTGTGGTTTTTTTTCCCTTTCCCCTCTCCCTTTCCTGTATCTCCTGACACACAGAGGAAGGTAAGGCACTGTTTATTTTGATCCTTTTGTTAGTACTTGGAACAAGGTGCCTGGGATGTTTCTGGCTTGGGCCTTTCTGGCTACGGGAAGTTTATTCCATCTCTACTTCAGTTTCCATTTGTGATGTGAAGCTCGAAGCCCTTCCTTGCAGGGGTCACAAACATCTACATCAAGTAGGAGATACTCAGTAATCGGAGCTCTCTGTGTGTCCCGTAAGGAACCTTGTATGGGGAGGGCAGGAGTAGCAGGGGAGCATCCTCTGGTCCGTCTCGTGTGTACAGGACATCCTGCATTTGCAGCAGAGAAGGCAGTTAGATGATTGTAGGAATTTGTGTTGCTTTGGGGTAACAATCTCTAGGAAAGATGCTCTTACTACTCTCCAAAAGCTTTCCAGTCCATGCTAGTCCAGTCCCCACGCCCTGCTTTCAGAGCTGGCAGGGGTGCGGTGGCTTTGCCTCATCTGCGCAGTGTTTACTGGCCAGGGCAGCGCCGGCTGAGCTAACAGCATGCAGCTAAAAGCTTAGATTTCTTAGAATCGCGAAGCCAGAGCTGGTTTCTTTTCTGTGAGATCTCTGATCGTGAGGTCCTTCTTCCTTACCTCTGACCAGATTCTGTCCTACTCACCCCAGAAGGCTTAAGGGGCTTTGAAAAACGTACCGAGTAGGAAGGACTTGGAAGTCGAGGTCCTTTAGGTGTGACACCTCACGCCCCCAAGTCTGTAGTGAGGGTCTGGTTCAGCTTTGCTTGTGTCTTCTGCACTAACGACTCACGTCTCTCTCCCTTTCAGTGACAGTCTCCTACTCAAGCAAGGGAAGAAATGAAAGAACCTAAAGCCTCCTAGAACGGCCGGCGCTGACCAGCAGAAGCTATGAGTGAGGAACTTGGAACTCCCTCCACTAGCAATGTTTGCCCTCACTTTGAAGTTGTTACTACAGTAGTAGCCAGATTTGGTTCCCATGCCCCTGCTCCATCCATGGTGATCCAGTTACGGGATTGGGCCCTGCCGCTAGGCAGCTGGAATCCCTTCCTCGCCCCACCAGTTAAATTTGGGGTGGGGGCAAGGGTGCTTACTGGTATTAACCCATGTGGATATAGTAATTCACCTCTAACCTTCATTAATCTTTAGATTTTTGTAGGGTAAAATCAGAATATTTGTTTGGCCAAGCTCGGGAGTTCTGCTGTCATCAGCACCAGGCTTTTTTTTTCTAGTAAATTTTGTTTCTCTTTTACTCTTGATCCCAAGAGAACCTGGGACTCAATTCAGGAAAATGTCATTCATTGGGTGCCTGTCACTGCTGGAATATGTGTCACTGCCTGCTCAGTGATTCTTTCAGACATTTGTAAAAATTAAAAACCTCCAAAATTTATACTGCGTCCAGGCGTGCTTAGTGCTGGAAAAAAAGGGGGCATTTTCCGTAGGGGGAGGTGGAACAGAGCTTTTATTTGGTTGAAGGTAGAACCAGGATGTTGTGGGGAAAGGAGCGAGGAGAGATGTGGGTGCTCCTGTAGCTGCATGGGTGACCAGGGCCAGTTCCTTTGTTGCCTATAGAAGCTCAGACTTCTGACGTGGGACTGAGCTCTTCCTGCCATCAGCTCTAACCAGGTCCTAGTCCAGGACGCTTGGGCCGTCTTTTTCTCTTGAGTAGCAAATGTCCACAGCCTCAGCAGTGTCTGTACCCGTAAGTTAAGGACTCCCCAGCACGTTCTCTGGGATCTAAGCCAGCTGCCACAGAAAGGCTCAGGTCCTGCACTCCTTTGCTGTGGCTTTAGCCAGACTCTCTCAGCATTCTCCCAGATGGCTCCTGGGTACAGTTCACAGGCTGGGGCTTGGTTTTAACTGGAAAGACTTTAAAAAAAAACTCTGCTGAGTCCCATTCTAAATCCACCAAGGATAGGCTCCAGCACCAAGGAATGGTCTCTGTCACTCACAGAATCATGTAAGTAGTGGTGGGAAGGGACACGTGGAGGTCTTTAAGTCCAGGCTGCTGCTGCAAGGGGCGCTAGTAGCAGCACTAGGTCAGATCAGCTGTGGCTTTGTCCATGCAAGTATTGAAAACCTGCAGGGACCAAGTTCCCATGCTGAGTATCTGTTTGAATGCTGTCTGATGAAAGCAGTCTTAGGTGTTCAACCTGAACCTCCCAAGCTGCGATTTGGGACCGTTGCCTCTGGTTTTGCTATCTGCCACTACCGTCTTCTTGCCACCCCTCCGTGTAGTTGTAGGTGAGAGCAGCGTAGCCCTCAGTCTCCCCGTTACCAGACTAAACAAGCCAGCTGCCTTAGTCCCTCCTTGTGGGTGACCGACTGGCATCTGCGAAGGCACAGTGTGGCCGTACTCTAGTATAGCTTCTCCATAAAGATGAAGTTTCATTTCTACCAAGTGGTATCCAGGAAGGAGCTGTCAGGCTACTGACTGAAGCAGCCCTTACGCCTTACCCTCCAGCTCAGGCTGGATACCACCAAAGACAGATTAGACGGATGACAAAATGGCTGATGATGTGGAGGCACGAGGGTGCCGTCTCCAAATACCGAAGTTTCAGTGCAAAACCCCACCACCTGAGTTTGTCACGGCTACTTTAGTGTGCTCACTTACCTGATGACTGCCAGCACTCGCGTGTCACAGCAAGAAGCCACCCTAACTGGTCACAGCTGCTGTTCAGGCACCTGAAGGCTGCAGGAATTGATGAAAACTAAGCTAGAGCCACTCTTGTAAGTCTTTGCAGGGCTGCAAGTGAAGCCAGGAGCACAGCCACGCTCAAAGAGAAATTACAGGGGAAAAAAAAAAATGTTGGGACTCAACATTCAAACAGATACACGTTTATTTACAAACAAAGGAGAAAACACGGCCATCACATCAAATTCTGGTATATTTACAGCATTCAATCAAAAGGATGAAGTAGAAAAGGGATCGCAGGGCAGAGGGGTGGTATTAAGGGTGAATTGCAGAGGAGCTGAGCTGAAATGGGCCAAAAACTCCAGACTTTAGAAGATGAGGCTTCGGGGAACACTAACAGGCTAAACTCAACTCTCAGCAGTGGGCAGAGCTGTAGCGCCTGTAAAGAGCTTCCTTAGCTCTTCCTCAAGAAGTCAGCTGAGGTGTGTTTGGGCCGCAGTGCGCAGAGAGCAAGGGAAAGAAAGAAAGAAGGGTGTGATTTTCTTTTTTCCTGTTAACGAATGATGAGGGGGCAGCAGGAGACCTCGCTGGCCTGCGCAGGCAAGGGACAATGAAGTCGGTGAGCTGAGCTGGAAAGCAGCCTGGTTCGGGGCACTGAAAGGTGGCGCAGAAGAGAAAGGGAAGGCCTGGTTCCAGCCCAAGAGCAAGGAACGCGACACAAGGCCAGCCTGGACGTGAGCTCCAGTCCTAGACCCCAGGTTCAAAACCCCCATGGGGCTACCTCCTGATTTTTATCCTTATTTTTTCTTTACTGAGCCTTTCTGCTTCTTCTCTGCGGAGGTCTGCTTCCGCACCTTCTCCTCCTTTTTCCCCAAGTTCTCATAAATGGTCGACTCCTGTTTCTGCCTGTAAGACCAGGGGAAAAAACAAGGGAAAAAGTGAGCAAGAGGAAAAAAAGGCAGCCAAGCCAGCAGGGAGACTGTTTGCCAGAGTCAGGCATAGCTGGGCCTCTGGTTGAGGTGAGCTCTTACTTGGAGGATTTCCGTGAAACCTTGGCGTGCATGCTCCTCACTGCAGGGGGGTAGGCAATGTTCCCATACTCGGACTCGTTCGGCTTGCCTTTCTGAGACTGCGGGAGAGAAAAACCAAGCTGGGAACAAGTGTGGTCTGGGAGAAGCACGAAGAGTTCTGGCCGTTTAGCCGTGCTTCGTGCCAGGATCTGGGTGGATCGCTGAAGTCCTTGGGTGGTGTCGCAGAGGGGAGCAGGGGGGATGCAGGTGTAGCCTTGTACAAGGGGTGAACAGTGGGGCAATGGGTTTCTAGAGGCACTGGAATGCCTGGGAGTGCCACGTGTCAGCTGAGGAATATTAAACGGATAGCAGCAGCTAGTGGATGCTGCCAGAGGCTACCAGGAGAGATAAAAGATGCCACTTGTCAGCGAGTAGTGGAAATGATTTTTCTCCAAGGGCTCGGGAGGCAACTGCAGAACCAGGATGGGAAAGACAAAGAGGAAAGGAGAGGGCAAAGTCTTTGCCTGCCTCAGATGCAGCTTGTAACAAAACAGCACTTGGTGGAGACGTGATATAGCACATGGTTGAAATAACTGCATTAAAACTTCCTGCTGTCTAGCAGCTCAGAAGAGGCTGGTACTTGAGCTGCTAATGTTGTCCCCTGAATTTTAAAGGGAGGAATAGGGACCCAAACCTTGGTGCACCATCGTAGTCTCTGTAGGTCCCAGTGCTAGCTCAGAGCTTGGGAAACAGAGCACTTGGGCTCAGAGCCAGCACCGTGCAGGGTCTACACTTACAGGACAGGAAATTAAGAGTCCCCTTCCTCACCTGGATAACCTCCAGCTTTTTCTTGGTCGTCTCTATGAACTGGCAGATGGCCATGTAGATGAACTTGTACTGGGCCTCTGTCTGCACCATCCCCGAGCGTTGGGCCCTCACCATCTGGATGGTCTTCTGGATGTCAATGTCACAGTCCAGTCCTAGCAAGGGGCACCAGAAAAGCTTATGGATGTGTCCACTGACCTCCCCTCTCCCAGTTCTCCACCAAAAGCAGTCACACTGGCGATCAACCAAGAAGTTTCCACCTCCCTCGACACTCTTTACTCCTGTAAGGACCTGTTATCCCTCCTTCCTGCTCAGCATCTTCCAAATCTGGCCCTGGCGGAGGAGCCCAAGCTCAGGGAAGGTGGAAGCCACAGTTAGTGCATATGGTGCAGAGATTCAGCAGCTGCCACATAGCAAGGACAGCACAACCTTCTCAGGGCCATGGCAGGATCTCTCCCCAGTGATCCCTGATAGTTTTCATCCCTTCGCAGCTGGCCTTAAGGGCACAGCCCCACTGGTTAGGCCAATTCACTACAGGACGCTTTGGGGTCCTCTTACCCTTGGTGGAGATGGTTTCCACTATCATATCAATGACGATGATAGTCCCAGTGCGGCCAATCCCAGCACTGCAAGGAGAGGAGAAGCAGAGGTCAGAGCCATACAGCTCCTCAAACAAAACGCAGGCATTTGTGGCAGCTGCTCAGCAACGCCACAAAAAGAGCCGAGGATTCAACAGGCAGCAGAGTTTGGTTTGGGGGCACCAAAGAGGAAAAGGCAAATACCGGGGCTGGCATAAGCTTCACTCGCAAGAAGTCCCAGGGAAGAGCTGGTGCAGCAGGAGAGACTTTCTACACCTTTATATATAAAGGGATGGAGAACGCTTCAAACCTCGGCCTCTGTACCAACCTGCAATGCACCAGAACAGGCCCTGCATTTGGGATGCTCTCCTGCTTCTGGTTTATTTGGTCGAGGAAGCTGAGCACTCCTCCTGGCTCACTGGGTACGCCGTGGTCAGGCCAGCTCAGGTACTGGTAGTGCCAGATCTCACGCACAGCCTTGCTCTGATAATAACAAAACACCCTACTGGTAAAACTGCGACCCAGTCCCACCCCTCGGCCTCTGTCCCAGGGGGAGGTGGGTCTGAAGCCAGAGGGAAAGCTCTGTCTCCCGCGCGCTTCTTAGTGATTCCAACAGCGTGATTCCAACCCAAACCAGGTGGGAACAGCAACCCCAAGAGTGATACAACAGCAGCACCCAGCCGTTCCCAGCCTTAGACATGCAGTGACCATTAGACCCATGGGCCCCGTAACGGCCCTCGACCAGGCGCACTCACGTTATCCACTGGACACACATGGAGGTGCCGCAGTTTGTACTCCAATGCATCGTGCTCCCCAGTGTTCTCCACAAGGTAGGGACCGTATTCCTTCATGCTGCCCACCTCTGGCCAGTAAGGCACACATTTGTTCTGCATGGGCAGAGGGGTCAGGGTGAGGATGGGCAGAAGGCAGGAAAGAGAGAAAGAGCAGAGCAGTGGTCGGACGGGAAAGGTCTCGGCAGCTCCGAGGCACCTACAAACTGCTACTTACCCGCCCTTTTTCGACCTCCCGTGTGGTCATCACAATAATGCGGGTGTTCTCCTGCCACACCATTTGCCAGAAGTCATTGACCGTGGCATCCAGGCAACCCTGGCTAGCGATGTAGGTCTTGGTGCACTCATCTGGACTGATCAGGTTGTTCTGAGCATGAACAGGGCAGGGATCAGGATCAGGAGGGCTGAAGGAGCCGGCAGGCCCTCCCCCATTTTGGGCATAAAGCCATCTTTCAAGAATCTCACCTTGACATAGTTGGCATTGATATAGTCAGATCCAGGGATATTTGGGTCCCTTCCTTGGAGGATGACTCTGGAGTGATCAACTGGGGATGCAGTGAAAGAATAAACCGAACAATGAGATACTCTGTGTGCCCAGCCACATGAAGCTCCTTCACTGCCCCACACCACCTCATTTGTGTAACCCAAGTGCAAGCAGCACGACCCATATTTTCACCCCTCCTTCCCTGGAGTCAGACCAATCTCATCCCATCCTTCCATCTCTCTATCCCTATGATGGACCATGATGAGTTTGCTCCATCCCTCCCTCCTTCCTTCGGGGACATGAAAAGGCTGTGACCTCTCTCATCAGCTCTTAAATCCTCAATGCCGCACACCTCGTAACCCGCTCAGGAGGATAGAGCGGGCCGAGGCAGGGCCAGGGATGACTCAGACAGCTCTCCATTGCCTGTCTGTGTCTATTTGGGTTCTTTGATAGTGGAGAAGAAAGACTCACAGGGCAAGATGTTCTTGTATCGGTTCTTGCTCTTGTTTTCAGGTCTCTGGCCCTCATGACGGTCAAACAGGTGCTTGGCTTCCTGTTTTTGCAGACTCTGAGAGCAGAAGAGAGAATCCTCATGGCAAGGTCACAATGTATGACAGGGGAGGTGGGCACTCAGAGGAACAGTGGTGACTCTGGGGACACATGGGCATGCTTGTGGGGGAGCAGAGAATTGAAAAGCAAACCTAGACTTGAAAAGTCTAAGTTTCATGCCCTTACTGTCTTGGTGACTCGTTCTCCCAAACATGAAAAAGCACATTTCTACGTTACTGGATTCACTTAAAGATGACACTCACTCCCCAGAGGAACAGATTCCAAACAGAGACCTCTTTCAGAGATAAACTGACAAGAATTTACAAGACACCTGAGAAGTTTGCGTCCAAGAAGAAATCAAGGATGGAGAATGAGGTGGTGGCATAGGGACTTCCCAAAAAGCCAGAATAATGTCCCCCAGCAGTTTCTTACATCAAATTCCTCCCAGAATCCAGCCTTGGATGTCTCCTCAGATAGACTCTTCTTGTTCAGTTCCTGTACTCTGTTCTCAATGTCAGCAGCATTCACCCTCGTAGCGTAGTAGGGCTAGGGATTGGAAAACACAACGGGTTGGCATGAGCAAGAGACACTGCTGGAGAGCAAAGTCTCTGTGTGGTGTGGAGAAAAGGAGAAGAGGAACACAAAGCAGAAACAACCAGCAAGCAGGTCCCTCCAAAGGATCTCTAAGAAACAGAGGAAATGGGATTCACCTGCTTCAGGTACACAAAGGAGCCAGACATCTCCTCAATTCCAGTCTTCTTGAAGTGCTCCACCAGATCTGCCAAGCTGTCAAACATTTCATCACCTCCAACCGTGTAGCGTCCATTCTAAATGGAGGAAGAATGTGTAACATCCCACTCATAACATTCCTATAGACAAAGCTGATAACGCTCAGGAAAACAGGGTGCAAAGCCATAAGCACCACCCTGTGCTATCTAGAAGAGCATTTCCTCTGGCAGGGAGGTCAAATGATAGTTTGCCCTGAGAACACTAAGTTTACAGCATGGTGAACTGACCCCCGTTCTCAGTGGATGGAGGTCCACAGAAGGTGTATTGCCCTCAGCTCTCATTTAAGGTCAGTTGCTTGCTGTCCCTGAAATCTCCCTCCACTGTGCATCGTCCCACATGAAAGCAACAGGAGAACTTGTGACAGCCAGGTTGGTAACATCTTTCAGACTAAGAGTGGAGGCCTTGCGGATGCCCTTCCTCTGCCTCCAAGAACTTTTAACTCTTAATTAGATTGTGAATCCTCCTCTCTCTTTCACCACAAACTCCCTGTACTGGAGTGCTCGGTCACACTGAGCCCCGCTTCCTTCCCTTGTCTGAGCACCCAGCACTGCCCATGGTCACCCAGGCTGGGGCGAGGAGATAAGGAACCAGCAAGGTGACAGCACTATGATCCAAATTCAGAAACACTGCTGGTGGTGTCCAAGCTGACAGGGCCTGTGCTTTTGAGGACATCATCAGCAGAGATCAACAGAGACCTCTTCCTCTCCCTTTCCTTTTGCTCTCCCAACTGCTCACCTCACACATGATCTTGATGTGCGTGACTTTGAGCCGGGCCCCAGAGGCACTGGTTGCCCCAGCTGGTGGAGCATCTGACCCAGGTTTAAGCTGGTCAGTGAGGACGGACAAGACAAAATCCCCAGGTTTGCTGAGGCTCTCCCGCACCAAGAAAGTCCAAGGGGTGGCTTTGTCCTGGAGAAGTGACTCAGCTGCAGAGCCTGACAGATGCCCATGGTACCACCTAGGAAAAAACAAGAGAGGGTCAGAAGAGAGGTGGAGATGCAGGTAAGTGGATGCCCTTTAGCTGATGAGTGAGGGTGGAAGAAAGGAAGGGGGAGACAGATGGGAGGGAAAAAGAGAGGGAAGAAAACCTAGGGAGGAGCAAGGTCTCGGGAAAAGCAGACGAGACAGAAAGAAGTAGAGAGCTGGCATAAAAAGGAAAGTGAGAGGGATGAGGTGGAGGTAGAAAGGACCCGGGGAGTGGAATGCTGGTACCAGAGGACACAGCGGGAAAGCACCAAGTGTGATCCAGTTGTGTGATAGACACAAGCACAGGTAAGCAATGCCTGCTGGCTTGAAGACCAGCTTGAAGAGTAGTCCACGGGTTTCATCACCTCCCAGCATTATTGGGATTCTAGCCTTACTGCTGCAGGGTGCTTTGGAAACTCAAACACTAGGGAAACAAAAACAAACCTCCAGTGAGTCAGAAACTCTCCCATGGGAATTAGCAGCACCCAGATGGCTGCGTTGAGATCGAATCCCTTAAAGAAACATCCCAGTGACCCCTCTTTCTCAGTCACCTCTTCAGTCAAAGGATAATTCCCACTCTCTGGGCCCATCACGCTGCCGCAATCAGCCCTGGGAGTGAACACCAGGAGCCACCTGCAGCCCATATGCTGCTCCTGGTATTTATCACCGTTGTTGATCCATGTCCACATTCCTGTCCTCAATGCAAACACCCAGTCAGCAGCTCCTTCCCTCCTCTCAGCACAAGGTGAGGAGCATCCCCATTTGACCGAGGTGCTCTCCGCTTTGCTGCGGGACTGGGCCCAAGGCATAGAGGAACACAAGCAAATGGCACAGCTGCTGCCAAACCCCTTCCCACCTATAAAGGTCTCGGGGGGGGTGAAAGGGATTATGGCTGCCTGGTGGGATCTCACTGCACCATGCAGCGTGAGTGCAAGCGATGGTCACCAGAAGCAGGCTAGGAGACGGGACAATCCTGGCATCTCCTCCTTCTGCAGGGCTCGGGCCCTGCAGAAATTCTGGGTGTGACCCAGGTTGTCTCTTGTGAAGATCCTCCAGTTCCTCATGGCTATCCCATGCGCCACAGTCTTTTTGGACCACACCAGAAGGTCCTGGGGGCGCTGCTGAGCTGCCAAGTAGAGATGCAAAAGGCCGCGCTCATGGCAGCCCTGTCCTGCCTCCACAAAACTCCCTTGGAAGCTGGAGCTAGAGAGGCAAATTGTAGAAAGCCGAAATCGGGGAGATGCTCTGCTTCCACAAAGCTGCCCCAGCAGCTGGAGACACAGCCGTTTTGGCCATCTCCCCCGGTGAACAGCATTTCAAAAGCAGGTAGCTGTTGCATCAGACTGACTTGCAACACCCCTCCCTGCTCCCGCTCACGTCAGGTACTGCAACAAGGACCAGCCAGGCTCCATATGTCGCTGCATGCACTGCCGTCAAGGCCAGGCTGAGGCTCAGTAGAGGAGCCAGCGTGGTTAGAGCTGCGGGAGCAGGTTTGCAGCCCATGGAGCAGCTAATGGTGGAAGCCTGGGGTGGTACTGGTGTCTATGGTGAACTTCACATCATCAGGACTACCTGTTCCCAAGAACTGAAATGGGGTTCATAGAATCATAGAATGTTTCAGGTTGGAAGGGACCTTAAAGATCATTGAGTTCCAACCCCCCTGCCCTGGGCAGGGACACCTCCCACTAGACCAGGTTGCTCAAAGCCCCATCCAGCCTGGCCTTGAACACTTCCAGGGATGGGGCATCCACAGCTTCTCTGGGCAACCTGTTCCAGTGTCTCACCACCCTCACAGGAAAGAATTTCTTCCTAATATCTAATCTAAATCTCCCCTCTTTCAGTTTAAAACCATTAACCCTTGCGTTTTATCACTACACTCCGTGATAAAGAGTCCCTCCCCATCTCTCCTGTAGGCCCCCTTTAGGTACTGGAAGGCCGCCATAAGGTCTTCCCGGAGCCCTCTCTTCTCCAGGTTGAACAACCCCGATTCTCTCTGCCTGTCTTCATAGGGAAGGTGCTCCAGCTCTCTGATCATCTTCATGGCCCTCCACTGGACCCGGTCCAACAGGTCCATGTCCTTCCTGTGTCGAGGACTCCAAAGCTGGACACAGTACTCCAGGTGGGGTCTCATCAGAGCAGAGGGGCAGAATCACCTCTCTTGACCTGCTGGCCACACTTCTGATGCAGCCCAGGATGCAGCTGGCTTTCTGGGCTGTGAGCGCACATTGCCGGCTCATGTTGAGCTTCTCGTCCACCAACACGCCCAAGTCCTTCTCCTCAGGGCTCAGTTCAGGAGGCCATGCCCCAGTCAGAGCAGCATTCATGCACTCCTGCATCTGGCCAGAGCAACCCATTTCTCTACACAACATCCAGGAACCATTTTGACAGCAAGATGTGGCAAGTTTCGTGCCTTGGCAAGTAACTTCTGTTGATCCTCATGCAGTGCAAGAAGTAGCCGGTGACTTTCACTGCATGGCAGTGATTAATTTCTGAGCCTCCCTCCAAAGAAGCCGGTGACCATGTGCAGTGCTCAGATGCCCCCCAGGGAATGGTTGACCCCTCCTGCTCATCAAAGAGGTCTCAGGGCCTCCCCTCTGCAGGTAGGATGGGGTTAATGGCTCCCTCCCTTCCCCCAGTAGAGCCCAGCTCTTCAAAGCCACGTGATGGAAAATCACTTGGGGAGAGAGTGCGAGGAGCTTTCGCAAGAGCCTGGGGGGGAGGCAGAAGTTTCCAACCGCAGGGAGGAAGAGAGGAAACTGCAGGGCCACAACCCAACGGCCTTGAGTGGAGAGGACAACCAGCAGGCAGACTGGGGCCCCTCTGCAGCCTGACCCCAGAGCAAGCAGGGATGTACCCAGGAGCTTCCCACCAGGCCATCCTTGCTCCCTGTCTGCAGGAGGGAAAGGAGGACCTGCCTGCCCCAGAGCAGGGCACGGCTGCTCCCCGAGCTGCATCAAAGCGCCCTGACAGCACAACACAAGGGCAAAACCACCTGATTTGATTTAGGAACTTGGTTGACAGAGACATATGCAAAGCGGGGACAGGAAGGAGACTAAGCAGGCTAGGAATAGCAGGGGAACATGGTCCTGCTCTCAGCTGTGTTGAGTCGCCCAGGCCTGGAATAACCAAGGAGGTCTGAGGCAGTGCTGAGGGATTCCACATAACATGCCACTCTACGGATCGCTGCAGACCCATAATTAACACCACAACCTTTGCTTTTAGGAACAGTATATAAATAGCAAGGGCAACAGGAAACCACAAGTAAAAATAGAGCCCTATTTGGTCTGCTGTGATGGGTTAAGGTACGTCCAGCTACTCCTGGGGGTGCTGCCCCATGGAAGCACAGGAGGACACAGGAGACAGGAGACACTTTTTTGCAGGGTTCGCCCTGGGGATGCAGGCAGGGCATAGAGGTGGCCATGAAACACAGAGGAGGTCTCATCACAGACAGAGCAGCTGCTTTGCTTTCTCCGTACCTCTCTGTAGTGGGGTCGGAACAGTTGAGTGGGTATCGCAAGTCGATGATGGTTCCATCTTTGTCCTGCAGTGAGCCCTGTTGCTGCGTGTAGTACTCCACCAGTTCTGACAAGGTGGCAAACTTCTCACCTCCATACAGGTCATAGAAATCCCCAGTATTCTGGATGCGGATGTGGGTTACCTGGTCACCAACCCTGTGGGATGATGCACAGTGAGACAGTTGGAAAAGAGGCAGAAAGTGTTCTGCATTACTCCTGCCATGGAACCAGAGCAAACCATCGTAGTGAAAGGAGATGACTGGAAAGAGAAGCTCCTGGGACACCTTAAGGGAGGGTCTAGAAGAGAAGATGCTGGGAAGCTCAGGTCCTTTCACAGCTTGGAAAGAACTTAAAGGAATAAGGACAGGGTGAAGAAGATGCCACAGGACATACAAGGGTCTAAGCATTCTGCGTATGTTACCCTGGAAAGGCAGAAGTTGGGGTTCAAGTTACTTACCGAACTGAAAGAGAAAAATCCCCCTGATTTTTCCGACTGGGTCTGGCCAAAAAGCTCCCATGGACACCTCGTCCCTTCAGCAGGGCTTCAGCTTCCAGCCCACTCAGGTCACGGTGAAACCACCTAAGAGAGGAGATAAAAACAAGACCAAGTGAATAAAATAGGCCAGGCGCTATTGTGGAAGCTTGTGCAGTGAAAAATGGTCCCCCACCAACATCCCTAGAGATGCCCAGCCAGCAGATAACAGCCAGCAGCAGCATCCCTTCCTCCTGGATATCTCCCCCAGCCTATGAAACATCTCCATTGAGATACAGCTTCCAGGATGATCCCTCCCTCTGATCTGCCCTTTCCTGGCCCCCCTCCCTACATACACGCACTTCTCAGCTCCTCTTACCTCACCATCGTGGAGGGCGAACGAAGAGCAGGCCAAGTGGCTACCACCAGAGCAACTCGAAAAACACAGAGGAAAAATCAGTTCGCGCTGGCGAGAAAAGGGAAGTCGGAGGTCCGTGCTGGAGCACCCAACGCCAAGCTGTTCCTGCGCCTCTCGGGAGCTGGCCATGTATCTCTCCAGGCGTCTCCCGTCAGTCCATGCAGGCCCCCTCCATCCACCTGTTTCTGGGTAGACGTCCTGATCTCTGGTCCCCCGTGCAGCGCTGTGGGCACAGGCAGGCGCGAGCCCCTGCGCAGCTGGGCACGCGCGGCGCCAGGAACAGGAAGCGCTCTGAGCCATCGGCTCCCCAGCCCCAAGCTGCTTTGCACACACTTCTGCTTCTCCTTTTGTCTCTTTCTTCCCCATCCCCCCTGTTATTCTGGGGTCCCTCTCTTTTTTTTTTTTTTCTTTTTTCCACATCAGGGTTGACCCGACGAGTGTATCTCGGGTCCCGGCCGTACTCACAAAACTCAGTTCTGCATGTTCTCCCTTCCTCTCCTTCCCCAAAAGGCCAGTGAGAGCCACAAGTGCTCCCCACTCCCAAGCCCTTGCCGTGGTGCCGAGGGGACCGCAGCTGCCTGGGGTCACCCCCACGCACAGGGAAGGCTGAAGCAGGCAGCACAGGCTCACACGCATTGAGCAACGAAGCACCCTGCGACGGGTTATGGCTCGGCTCTGCTGGGCTGCCCTCAGCTACCCAGCTGAGACCTCCATGCTCCAGCTCTGCTGGTGAACCCTCCAGGCATGGAAATATCACAGAATCACATGGGGTTGGAAGGGACCTCTGGAGACCATCTAGTCCGACCCCCCCTGCCAAAGCAGGTCCACCTAGAGCAGGCTGCACAGGAACATGTCCAGGCAGGTTTTGAATCTCTCCAGAGAAGGAGACTCCACCACCTCCCTGGGCAGCGTATTCCAGGGCTCTGCCACCCTCAAAGTAAAGAAGTTCCTCCTCATGTTTAGGTGGAACTTTTTACATTCAAGTTTGTGCCCATTTCCTCTCGTCCTATCCCTGGGCACCACTGAAAAAAGACCAGCCCCGTCCTCTTGACATCCACCCTTTAAGTATTTATAGGCGTTGATCAGATCTCCCCTCAGCCTTCTCTTCTCTAGACTAAAAAGACCCAAGCCCCTCAGCCTCTCCTCGCAAGAGAGATGCTCCAGGCCCCTAATCATCTTTGTAGCCCTCTGCTGTACCCTCTCCAGCAGTTCCCTGTCCTTCATGAACTGGGGAGCCCAGAACTGGACACAGTGCTCCAGATGGGGCCTCACCAGGGCAGAGTAGAGGGGCAGGATGACCTCTCTTGACCTGCTGGTCACACTCTTCCTGATGCACCCCAGGATGCCATTGGCCTTCTTGGCCACAAGGGCACATTGCTGGCTCATGGTCATCCTATTGTCCACCAGGACTCCTAGGTCTTTCTCCTCAGAGGTGCTCTCCAGCAAGTCAGCCCCCAACCTGTACTGGTGCAGGGGGTTATTTCTCCCCAGGTGCAGCACCCTACACTTGCCTTTATTGAAGTTCATCAGGTTCACAGAATCGCCTAGGTTGGAAGGGACCTTTAAGATCTTCTAGTCCAAGCATCAACCTAACTCAGAGATTCCTCTCTGCCCAGCTCTCCAGCCTGTCCAGGTCTCGCTGTATGGCAGCACAGCCCTCCATCGTGTCAACAACCCCTCCCAGTTTTGTATTGTCAGCAAACTTGCTGAGGGTACACTCCATCCCCTCATCCAGGTCATTGATGAATATATTGAAGAGGACTGGACCCAGTACTGACCCCTGGGGGACTCCACTTGTTACAGACCTCCAACTAGATTCTGTGCCCCTAATAACAACCCTCTGAGCTCTGTCTTTCAGCCAGTTTTCAATCCACCTCACTGTCCATTCCTCTAATCCACACTTCCTAAGCTTACCTATGAGGATGCTGTAGGAGACTGTGTCAAAAGCCTTGCTGAAGTCAAGTCAAATATCCTACCTGTGCTCTGTAGAGCCACAGGGGGAAACCCAGAGCTGCAGGCTTTGTGGTCCAGGCACTCTAAGCACAGCTCTGCCTTCCTGAAAAGAGCCTGCCTGTGGATGTGACTGCCCCGAGCAGCGGTAGATGGCTGGAAAGGGCCAGGGTGGGAGGCCCTTTTGTGCTGAAGCTGCCCAGAAAAGCAGCCAGAGAGCAGGGCAAACAGCTACTACCTACAGTGGGCCCACACAGCACCAAGGGAGCTTAGCCTAGGACCTTCAAGATCCCAGCACAGCATACTGATGAGGCCAAAGCTGTCCACCTGGACAACCAGACACAAAGAAAGAAAACTAACCATTTCCCGTTACCTAGCCGTTTCCAGCTACGGCCCATGGCTGCCCTTTCCCATAGCACTGGTTTCAAGGTCTGCAGGTCTCACGAAGCTAAGCACTGGCCATCCAGCCGGCAAAGGAGCCAGACTCTTCCCTGAGGCCATCTCAGCTACCCGGTGTGGTGGCGGTGGTGGGCGGCAGGAATGGCAAGACACTTGCTCATTTCAAGTATCAGCAGCTGCAGACTTCCCCACTCACCACCAGACTGGGAAATCCTGAAAAAAGCTGAAGAGGTTGCTAGCAAAGATTGAGACAAAACTGCTGGCCAAGACAGAAACTAACAACAAAGGGAAGCAGAGGAGAGACAAGTGGGAAGCTAAACTTCATTGCTAGAAAGGCAGCCCAGGCACCTACAGCAGCTTCATTTGAAAGACTTCTAGCTCCGCACGCACGACGAGCTGGGATGTGGTGAGCTGCAGGCATCCAGCTGTACTGACTTAAAAATTATATTAAAAAAAAAAAAAAGACTTTAAAGGCACAGAGACCTGGAGCTCATGGGAACAACTTCTACACAAAATTGTAGAAGTTGCACCTGAAAGACTGTACCTAAAAAACTGTACCTGAACCAGAGCCAGTCTAGCACTGGCGCAGGAAAGAAATATTTCTAGGAGAGAAGTGACAGGAACTTCTGGGCAGAAGTCCCAAAAGAGGACTCCTGATATCAAAAGAATATGAGATTATGTAGGGTTGATATGAAGCCACGGCAGACAAAAATAAAACCTGGGCATCCCTGCACCTTATGAACTGGCTGAAGCAGCCAATCTGTCTGAGGAAGAACAACATTAGTGGGACACTGGGGAACGGGGAAAAACCAAGGTAGGAAAGAGTTCAGATCAGAACAGAAAGGGTGAGTTAGCAATCCCCTATCCTCCAGCAGGACAAACCACGGGGTGCAGTGTAACCCACATGTCAGTGTTTGTGTGGATACAAATCCCAGATCACATAATTTACAGAATGAATTTATACTTGTGGTTGCTTTCAGCTCAGGAAAAGGACTGGATGGACACAGCTGCCTTGGCGTTTTTTGATCTGGGCCACCTAATTAAAAACTACCAGTGAGGAGCTCCTGCTGGCAAGGGAGGGAAATACCACAGAAGAGAAGCAATTGGTTGGTATCTTTGAGGTTGCTCTCCCAAATGGCTGCAGCGTGCAACAGCAGACTGTAATTGAGCCGCTAAAATACTTTCTTAATGTAATTAACAGGTCAAGAGATTTCAGCAAAGAGACTACTCCTACACTGTTGTTTGGCTTTCAGTACAACACAGATGGCAAGAACCTCATCTCGTAAATCCTTTGTGGAGCCAAGCCACAGCTAGCACAGAACAAATTTAGAGGTGAAGAAAAATGAAATAGCTAATTGAAAGGCACCCACATCTGGACTACGGTAAAAGAGACACCGAGGACCTGGCCAGAATCCAGCATAAGGCCACTAAGGTGGTGAGGAGCCTGGAGCACGGCAGAGACGGAGGAAGCTGGGTTTGTCCAGCTTGGAGAAATGATGCTTAAAGAGGGATTTAACAGCTGTCCGAGACTACCTGGAAGGGGACTGGGGGCTTTAGAGGCACATTCTTCTTTGTGGGACAGAGCAAACGGACAAGAGGCAACAGGCATAACTTGTAGCAAGGGAAATCCTGATTAGGTATCAGGAAAAACTGCACACTCACTCCCCCCCCAGGGGCAGTACAGCAATTGCCAAAGGTGCCCAGGGAGGCTGGAGAGTCTCTACCCTTGGAGATGTTCAGGACTCAGGTGAACAAGGCCCAGAGCAACCTGACCTAGCTTTGGGGTTAGCTCTGTTGTGAGCAGGCGGTTGGACTAGGTGATCCAGAGGTCAAAATGTTTGTTGAAGGAAGAGTGGAGGAACAGGCTCTGTATAGAGTTTCTTTTCCCCCTATATTCCCTAAGCCTCTCTTTGCAGCTTCTTGTAGAGTCAACCGTCAATTCCATAATAAATTTAGCATCACTGCACAGCTACAGAAACACCCCCTCCTTTGGCTTGCTTATAACCCGCTCTCTGCCCATTTTTATTAACATCTGATTGCTGTAAAGACAGGAAAAATCTACAACTGATTCCTCTTCACCCCCTCCAAGATGGACCTGTAACATCCATATCCTTCCTCAGCTCTTTGCCAGGCCAATGACTCCAAGCCTATTTAGCTGTTCCTAGTACAGAGCTTTTCTACACCTCTGATCAACTTTGCTGTCCCTCTCTGAGATGTTTCCAACTCTATTGTATTGTTTTGGAGATGAAGGTGAAGGGTGGCACAGAACTGCAGCATTTAAGATGCTGGTGAGACATGGACATATATAAATATATAGAGAGACAGTGATGATTTCTGCTATTTGTTGACCACAATCAAGCATTAAGCTCACAATTGCACGGACTTATATATGATCACAGTCTTACTTCAGAGAGGCTACAATTAGTTCACAGTTCATTGTTTTACATGTAAATCCTAAATTATTCTTCTCCATGAACACTGTTTTCCATATGCCTATAGTTATTTTTCATCTGCTGTTCTATTGCCCACTCATTCATTATCTTAAGGTCCTTCTGCCGTTACTCACAGTCAGCTCCCACCCTATTATCCTGAATAACTTTCTGCCATCAGCCAGTTTTCTTGCCCCACCACACAAGCTCTATTTCTAGGTCATTTGGGAATATACTGAACAGCGCATATTTTAGGTTCGGCCCCTGTGATTTGATCAATGATGACTGCCTTTTGCTTCTTTACCCAAGAAAACATAATCTTCTTTCCTATGCCATGACTTCAGCTTTTTCTAAAGACTTTGATGAGAAAATCTTATCAAATCTTTTGTTTTTTGGGAATCCAAGGAAATTGTATCAGCCAGGCCTCCCTTATCCACAAGCTTGCTAAAGTCCCTCAAAAAACCCCCTTGTTTTTACAATACAGGATTTGCCTTTACAAATGCAAATGCTGAGTCTTTAATATCTCACTTTATTGTTTTCTCTGTTATACTGCCCACCCTCTTGCCCAGATACCAACTTATTTTTCTGTGCTTCCCTCACATTCAGGGGATCTCAAAAAGAGAATCTGCATCGCATTTGTCACTTCTAATTCTCAGCAGTGAGATGACTTTAGACAGGAGCCTTTGCCATTCTGCACAGAACTGCATTGTGGTTCAGTTGCTAGTGCAGAGTGAAGGCCACCTGGGCTTGTTGGGGAATGGGCAGATGGACCATCTTCCTGGGACTTGCCCAAGCCAGATGCCCTCTGTTGAGCCATGGGACCCCAGGATGGTGCTGGACCATCGTGGTTGCCCAGATCCTTACCACAGAGTAATGCTAGTGCAAATCCCATTTCCCTACACCACGCCACTGCAGTCCCCAGAGCTGAGCACCCGTTTGGACTGAGCATGAAGATTTTATGTCCTACTGTTCCATAAAGGGCTATAAAGGCTGTAGCAAATCAAGAAATAGTGAGGATTAAAAACGGTCAGCCACCTGATGACCTCCCTCTCTGTACAAAAACATTCAGAGTAACTGTGCTGGACCAGGCATCACACATCCTGCTTGCTCTTTATGGAAGTGAGAAGGAACTACGGTCACAGCAATAACAATCTAAACCACCATGAACTCCAGCCCTCCGGCTACCCTGTACCTCTTACTAGAAGGTGGGATTTTTTTCCCTTCTGTGCCCGATTCCTAGTGCCAGTGTTTTTATTTCTCTCACCAATAACTCTTGTTTTCTTCCCCTAACTGGCATTCACAGCACTCACCCACAGGATGGCATCAGGATCTTGACTCTCAGATCCCCACCGACCGGCGACTGGCAGCAGCTGGTGGAGGAAGCACCACGGCCCTTAACCAGGAGGTCCTACTAAAGAAAATAAAGCAACATTGGAATTATCCAGACAGTATCTTGAGACGGATTTGGGAGAGAGATCGAAGACCTTGACAGAGGTGGGTTGTCACCCTCCTGTCAGAGCTGGATGCTGGTGGCAGTGACCACCAGGGCTCTGGAGGAGCAGCTGGCAGCGCGTGGAGCTGCGGTACCTCCCATGACTCACCTGTGTCCGACCCGCACGGGCACAGCCCCAAGCTCTGCACTGTTCCTCGGCCGACTAAGAAGGAAGTAGCTCCGGGCCAGGCAAACCGCAGGCCTCACGCAGAGGGCTTAATTCTCACCATTTGCAAAGCACTTCCTGGGCTGTAGTTAATGAGTAATTAGAGGGGTGGGGGGAAGGCCAAGGCCAAGCTGGGAGAGGTGAATGGAGACGGAAGGGACTGACTGCTCTTCCTGCCTCCTATCCACTAAGCTCACGCCCTCGCTGGCTACATTCCTGCCTGGTTTGTAACCCAAAGGCACAGAAGGCGAAACCGGACGCGTGCCTATCGCACCTGGCTCGCAGCTCCCGGCTCTCACTAGCCCGGCTTCTTCACTCCCACCCTGGTGGCCGTCGCCCTCCCCAAAGACCTCAACACTTCCAAGGGCAACAGGCACGCCGGCCAGGAGGCTGCAAGCAGATGTAGCTGAAGCCCCTTCGTTTGAATCGAGCCGAGACACAAAACCTCCCACGGGAGCAAGGCTGCCCCGCCGGGTTTGTCTCTCTCCAGCCAGTCCCAGAAGAGACAAGATATAGTTTTACGTTATGTTCTTCTCACCTAGGCTGCTCACCAAGCCCTCCCCACACCGCGCCGCTCCCTACTGCGTCTCTCTGCCGCCTTTGTCATCGGGGCTGAGGCGTTTGGTGGCACATTCAGCCCAAAAACAACATGGCCACAGCCAGCAGTGGCAGGAGCGTTGGCCGAACCCACCCTGCTAGGGACACGGATCTAGGGCTGAACAGCACTAGATGGTGTGTAGGGACTTAGTATTTTTCAAACAGCCTGTTACCTAGTATGTTTCAAATAGCACTCTTGTAAATGCTTGCTTTTAGGGCTAAGGACCTCTGAAATGCTACAAAAAAAAACCTTAAGTCACTTTGATATCCAAAATCCTAGGGCTTCACACCAAGGCTTGCATAAGCAATTACCTTTTTTCGCAGAACCCGGTATGTGCTGGGCCCCTCAAAACACCAGCACAGGTTTCACCAGGCGTGAGGGTGGCGTAACTGTGAAAACTGCTGTAACTGAGGAACGCCTGTGCCCGAGGAGCAGCACTGAGCTTGTGCTCATCCATAACACAAGGGCATTTTCAAAGCCATTTTTTATTCAGGAGCAGACACACACAAGCATGCACAAAGCGGTCCATGCCCTTCAGGGCAGCCTCACCCTCCTCCAACTGCTCCACTCCCGGGGCTGACGGGAGGGCAGCCCCGGCCGGGGGGGACACACCGCCACCCGGCGGCGGGGCAAGGGGAGGGGAGGCCCGCAGGGCTCAGGAGGTTGCCACCCCGGCGGTCCCGGCTCCGTGCGGCGGCAGCGTCATGGGCGGCAGGAACATGGCCTTCAGCTTGCCCGACATGCTGGCGATCTCCGGGTCCTGCGACTCGTAGGACTTGATCAACCGGGCGAACTTCAGGACCCCTGCAAGACACCGGCTGGGAAGGTGGGGAGGGAAGGGGGAACCCGCCCGCCGCCCCCCTTCGGCGGACCCGCAGCTCCCCGTCCGGCGACGGGGGTAGGATGGAAGGACAACAACCCACCTTCGCCGTCGTTGCTGAAGCCGTAGGCCTTGATCACGTCCTGCTGGATCTGGGTGGCCACGGGCAGGAGGAACTGCAGCATCTTGCCCATGTCGTTGCAGGCGTTGTCCCGCGCCTCCTCCATGCGCTGCGCGTTCTCGGGCGCCCCGAAGGCCTTGATCACCTCCGCCAGCACCGCTGTGGGGAGACAGGCACACGGCTGACAGCTCGCCCGGCCGCCGGACCGCCACGGGGACGCCCCCTGCACTCACCCTTCGCCTGCTCCGCGCTCAGCGCCGCCGCCGGGGCCTGGGCGGACGCCGCCATCGCGCCCGGCGGGGCGGCAGCGCCTCGGCCCCCCTGACAGTCACCTCAGGCTCTGCGCGCACGCGCGCCCTCCCCTGCCATTGACACCGGTGGGTGAGGCTTCCCGCGCGGCGGGAAACCTGCTGGACAAATACTAAAAGAGCTGAAATCACTGCTGTTCCTGTGGCCCGCGCCGGGCCCCCCCCGGGCCGACACCTCCCGAGGTGAGGGCGAAGGGCCGTTTTCCTCTCCAGCCGCCTCCCTACCGGTCCGCCCTCACGTTCCCCGCCGGCTCTCGCCGCCCGGCACCGCCCCGCCCCGGCAGCGGCGGCAGACGCCGCCAAAGCCTGGCCCCGCCGCGCCGTTCGGGCGGTATGCAGATCAGCCGCTTCCCATTGGTGCCGCCGCGACCACGCCCCGCCCCGCGGCGGTGAGGGGGCGGGGCTCTCCCTTGCCGCCGCCGCCGGCGGGGAGCGGCCCCGCAAGCGGGGCAGTGCCCGCTGGTAGGGCCCCGGCACGCTTGCTCCCCCGCCCCCGGCCGGTGGGGTCTGCTCACCGGCTCCTCCGC
>KZ505831.1:31022-57768 GCA_002844005.1 Limosa lapponica baueri | reverse complement strand
GGGGGCAAAAAGGGAGTCACAAGTTGCTACATAAAACTGCCACGTCTAATAGGATGTGCATGAGTTAAAAGTACATCAATTAGAATGGGGTGAGGGGGAAAGGGGCAGCCACCATGGTAAAAGAACAGTCCCAGGAGGCTGGGGACCCACCTCGGCTCTCCCCGCCGGGCTCAAAGGGGTGGCGGTGGTGGTGGTGGTGACACGGTGGGCTGGAAAACAAAGTCTCCTGGTGCTTTGCACCTCCCGGGGGCCGTGCCCCTTCCCGCCAGCCCTGGGAAAAACATGGCCACCACCTTGCAAACAAGTCTTGGCGGTGCTTTGCACACACACACACACTCCCCCCAACACACACACACACACACCGGGGGGGATGGTTGGGGACCAGTCCCCCTCCGCCGCAGGCAGGAGCTCCTGAAGGGGGTCCCGTCATGCCGTGTCGGCATCCGAAGGGACGTCGGAGAGAACGGGGAGCCGCTCGGGCTCATCTGAGAAAACAATGTTCTTCGGCGTTGCTCTTCTTGTATCGCTAAAGCAATTAATTATCTTACACCTAAAAGAGGGGGGGTGGGAAGCAAGGGGTGTGTGAGTTTTGAGTTCCTTCTTGGCGGCACCTCCTCCTGGTGGAAGCAGAAAAGAAGTCCTGCGATGCTCCGCGCTTCTCATCCAACGCAACCGTCGCCCCCCACCCCCCGCACCCCCAAAAAAACCCCACCCCACAAAGGGCCAGAGCTGCTGCCACCCTGAATTCACCTCAGTCTTCCGTCTGTCCCAGCTCCCTGCAACGCTGACTCTGCTTCCTTCAGAGCTCTGCCGAAATCAACGTACCGATGGCTTTTGGCGTCCCTTTAGCGGCGTTTTCAGCCCCCTCCCCACTTAGCTCTCCCCCTCCGTCTTCCGCTCCCAGGATGCCATCCTGTACTCCGTGTCCCCTCTTCTCTTGCCCCTCGGCTGCATGGTGGGATCAGGATGTGTCACGCCGCAGCTTCCCCTCCCCCAGGATTTGGTTGATTGATTGCTCCTCTTGAGAGAAAGACATGATGATGTCACATCGAGAGTAGAAGTCCACTTAAAGGGGTTTGTCGCTTTCTTTCTTCAGGTGGCTAGGGTGAAGAGGAGGAAGAAGGTGAGTGAGAGAGAGCAAAAAGGGTCTAGACCCAGACCACGCTGCTGGCTTGGGAAGTCTTGGCAAATCCTTGAGGTAGGAGATGCTGTTGAGAAGGTACAACATTGCACCTCTCCCTTCCCCAACGTGCTTCCCCACGCTCTTGTGAAGGCCTTGTCTTGGCCAAAGCATCCAACCCTGGCGAATGTTTGGTATTTTGGCAGGGGTATCACAGAGTCACGGAATCGCTGGAGTTGGAAGGGACCTTCTAGAGATCATCTAGTCCAACTCCCCTGCTAAAGCAGGATTGCCCAGAGCACATCACTCAGGACTGCATCCAGGCGGGTCTTGAAGATCTCCAGAGAAGGGGACTCCACGACCTCCCTGGGCAGCCTGTTCCAGGGCTCTGTCACCAGAAAGAAGTTCTTCCTCATATTTGCGTGGAACTTCCCATGTTCCCGCTTGTGCCCGTTGCCCCTCGTCCTATCGCTGGAAACCACTGAAAAGAGCCTGGCTCCATCCTCCCTCAAACCTCCCTTTAGATACTTATAATCATTAATAAGGTCTCCCCTCAGCCTTCTCTTCTCCAGGCTGAAGAGCCCCAGCTCTTTGAGCCTCTCCTCGTGAGGGAGGTGCTCCAATCCCTTAATCATCTTAGTTGCCCTAATGTTAGTCCTAACTGTATTAGCGTGGGTGAAACATGCAAGTTTACCACCACACACTCCCCCAGGGAAGAGGAGCCGAGACCCCAGATGAGATTAGCCACCGAACAGCCACTTGCCAAGAACGACCATGCTGGTGGCCAGCCCACAGCTGTGCCCCAGCGGCAAAGCATCCCTGCTCCCAGGCGTGGGCTCCGGCCGAGCCACCCACACCGGGGGCAACGCTTCCCTCTCCCCACTGCCTCCGCCACCCCCGGGGCTCCAAGGCTTGACCCCCTCTGTGAGGAGAGAGGGGCCTCCGCTCGCCCGGCGCCGCGGAGAGAGCAGCAGGTCCGTGCACCTGTAGTAATCCTCCTGCGTGGGGAGCGGCACGCCGTGCAGAGGGTGGTGGGCGTGAAGCCACTGCTGCTGCTCCAGGGCCAGGCGCTGCAGCTCGGCCGACTGGGCGTGCATGGCCTGGAGCTGGTGTGCTGCTGACATGGGTGCGGAGAGGGAGCCCGGCAGGTCCCTGTAGGGCGCAGCTGCAGCCAAAGGCAAAGCAGAGAACAAACCAGTTAACCTAGCAGCTCCATCCTCACCCCACAGCTCGGCCAAGACCCTGCTGCCCTTCCCTTCCCAGCCCCTGCCCGTCCCCTGGTAGCGTACGTCTGCCCTACGCCAGGCCACAGCTCCGTCTCGCAGAGCTCAGTTTGGTCCTGTGACCCCTCATGGCCACCCTGCCCCTTGGAGCTCTGCCGAGGAGACCAGCAGCCCCGGCGAGCGTCCTCACCGAAAAGCTGGTGGCGCAGCACTTCGTTCTCATGTAGAGGGTGAGGCAGGAGAGGGTTGGGGATGGTTCCAGCTGGGTAGGGTATCCGGGTGAGGTGTGACCCCGAGGCGAGCGGGTCAATAAGAGGGTGAACAGAGGCTGAGGCTGGGAAGAAAAAGATACCACAAGGTGATTGTCCCGCGCTTTGCAAGAGGCAACACAGAGAAAGGCTCAAAGCACAACAAAAACAAGACATGGAGAGGGTCGGCGCGTGTTAGGGATGGAATGATTTCAAGGCTTGGCAACGCAGTACCATCTCCTTCCGCGCGTTAGCTCTTTTTTGCCTGCGTTGATAGCTCTGTCCCTACACTCCTCAGGGAGAAGAAGTACTGCTCCTTGAAGTCGGTTCTGCAAGGACCTGCTCTGCAATCATGTCTGTACCCAGTATTGTGCCCATCTGTCACCCCGGCTGTCATTCGTGTGCGTACTCGTATGGGGTGCTTCCCAGCTGCTTCCAGGTCTCATCCAGGCACTCAAGTTGGCAAGTACTATTCACGGCCGAAATGCAAGGTACTATTTATATCAAAACTGCTTTTTCCAGTGCTTTTTTTTTGGACTTGCTGCCAGAGGTGCCCAGCTACAGAGCCTGGGGGGGAATAGACATTCAATTTGTACTCGATGCCACCTCTGGGTAGTTTCAGCTGCTTAAGAGTGTCTATCTGTGACTGCCATGAGACCCCACTGACCGCTCACAGTACCTAAGCAGACACAGCACTTTCTCCTACTATACTGTAGTTTGGGCTTTGCTTCCCCAAGATTTTCATCCCTAAACATCTTTTTACTTTGCTTCCCAGTAGGATGTGGAAATGTAAGGGACCACCACCCAATTCTGAAGGACAGCAGCCTCCAGTTCCTTAAAATTAGCCCATCTTCTCTCCCATCCCATCCCACCATCTGCAGCAAGGAGCAAACTAGAGAACCAACATGTCATTGGTCCTAAGGATACTGTCAAAACCACTGTTCGCAGGGCTCCCACTCCCTCTGTAGACCACAGTGTGAGGGATGCAGTCCAGAGTCACCCTGGTAGCCAGTGGGACCCCAGCACTTGTATTGTGTCCCCAGAGATCCAGAACTAAAGGACAACTCTGCTTGCCCCTAAGCAGCAAACTCACAGATGCCCCAATACTCGCAACAGATGTCAGTGGTTTTGGTGGGATGGGAGTGAGGCCAAGGCTGAATGACCATGACGTTGACCACTTCTGGCTGAAGAGGTGGATCTGAGGCCTCAAAGTCTAGTCTCTGCAGCTTCTGAGCTTCCCCAAGGCCAGAGGGAGGGAAGGCAAGGAGGGCGCAGTAGGAAGGAGAGCAGGGCTTTGTGCAGGGCACCACCACCATGGGGTCCTTACCTGCGTGTATGGCATCCTGCTGGTGGAGATGGAGGTGGGAGTGGATGTGGGAATGCTGATGATGATGAGGTGTCACATTGAGCATCTGCAGCCGGGCCAGAGGGTCGTTGCTGAGAGCAGCCACCCGCTCGGCGTGCTGGCGCTCAGCCGCCAAGCGCTCAGCGTAGGACATGTCGGGACGAAGGGTCGGGCCAGCTGCCAGCGCCAGCCTCTCCCGCTCCAAGTGGCCCAGCCCTGGGTGGAAGGGAAAAGCGGGATGAAGGCCGGGGGCCGTCTGCAGACTCAGCCCGCCGTGGCGTGGGAACGGATCCATGGCAGCAGCCGGCACGGCGTGGAGCTGCTCCAACTCGGCTGGCTTGACTTCAAAGCCGGGCTTGAGACGTTCACGCAGGTCCCGGTCCCTCAGGTCTCGTTCACGGGCTTCCCGCTCCCTCAGCTCTCGCTCCCGCGTGGCTGGATCGCTGCTGTAGATGGCCGGCACGTTGTACCCCAGCAAGCCCGGGTCGACTGCGCCCAGCGGCACGTAGAAAGGGTGGTTGCGGTTGCTGGGGGACATGACGTGGGGCCGTGCGTATTCGCTGAGGGTGCGCAGAGCCGGGGTGTCGGGGCCCAGGTAGGGGGGAACAGTCGCTACAGCACTGCCCTGCTCAAAGGAGGGGCGGTGGGGAACCGGCCCAAGGGACGAGCACTCAACCGGCCGGCCCTCCTGGGCCATCTTCTGCAAGAGAGCAGAGACACCAGTGTCAGAGTCCCAGCAGGGAGCAGCTGAGGGGGTCCTCGAGCATCCACCCTGGCTGCGCTGCAGCAGTGGGACCCCCCAGACCTACCACGCTCCTCTCCAGCTCCCGCTCCTTCTCTCGCTCCCGCTCCTTCTCCCGCTCCCGCTCCCGTTCCCGCTCCTTCTCTTCCCGCGCCTTCTGCTCGGCCTCCCGCCGCACTTTCTCCACCAGGTCTGCCCTCTTCTTGGCCAGCTTGGAGCCGTCGAGGGGCACGAAGTACAGGTCCGTGCGGGAGCAGGAGTTGAAGCCGCGGTCCAGGTGTTTGTTGAACCTGGGGGTGAGAGGCAAAGACTGTCAGTGTAGAAGGGGCTGGAGGGCAGGGACAGGGATGGGGAGAGGGACAGGGATGGGGAGAAGGGACAGAGATGGGGAGAAGGGACAGGGATGGGGAGAAGGGACAGGGATGGGGAGAAGGGACAGGGATGGGGAGAAGGGACAGGGATGGGGAGAGGGATAGGGACGGGCACAGCCAAGCCCAACACCGTGGGAAAGGAAAGGGCATCATGAAAAAGGCAAAAGGGCGCATCTGCAGCCCACGCTCAGGGCGACCTCCCCTTCCCTGCCTTGTGAACACCTCCCCAGCCTGGGGACACCCCCCTACCACTCCCTTCCCGACAGCCGCTCCTCACCTGGCTGACTGGCTGGCATGGCTGGGGACATCCACCACCTTGGGGGGCGGCGAGGGGCTGCGAGCAGGGGGCACAGGGCTCTCAGGTGGCTCGTACTCCTCTGACGGCTCCTGCTTGATCTGTGCGGCGCTGAGCGGGAGAGGGGGTGGCGGGGGAGCCGGGGCAGCCATGCTCCCTGGCAGGGGTGGCGGGGCAGAGACCGTCTTGTAGGGGGCCGTGGAGGGGGAGGCCATGGTGGCGATGACCGTGGAGAGGGTGGTGGCAGCAGAGGTGACCGGAGGGCCGGCCCCATGGGCAGGGGAGGGGGGCGGCGGCGGGGGGAAGGTGTAGGTGGCAGGACTCTGCCCCGGGGGGTGAGCGCACATGGCAGGGTAGCTTCCCTGGGAAGAGGCAGCGGAGGAGGAAGAGGAGGAGGAAGAAGAGGAGGAAGAGGAGGAGGAAGAAGAGGAGGAAGAAGAGGAGGAGGGAGCTGCTGCGGCAGCTGAGGGAGCCTGGCTGTAGGCAGCCTGGCTGTGGGGGGGGTAGAGGCGCAGCCCATAGGTGGCATGGGAAGGGTGATGGCTGTTCGACTCCAGGCCGTGGGGGTAACCCCCGGGGGGCTGGGGGGGAGCCGCAGCTGCTGGGGAGACCCCCCCTCCGCTCCCGTGGCCGTGGTGGTGGGGCATAGGGGTAGCGAGAGGGGGCCAGGGCCGGTGCCTTGTCCTGCCCCATGCCGTGTGGGGAGGGAAGGTGGCCGCTCAGGGCCTGCCCCACCATGCCCGGGGAGCTGGAGGCAGCCACCGCGTTGTTGAGGGGGCGCAGGGCTGGGGGGGGAGGCAGGTTGGCGGAGACGTGGGGGAAGGAAGGGGCCGAAGCTGGGGGGGCAGCCGGAGGGTTGGCGGGGGGGGTCTTTTGAGGGGGGAGACCCCCAGCCACTGATGCCAGCGAGATGGGGGTGGTGGGTGGCGGATTGTGCTTGGCGCTGAGGGTCTGCTCGCGACCCCCTGGTGCGGGGAGACCCCCTACTCCACTGGCAATTTTGGCCCCAACCTGGACCACGTTGGCCGTAGGGTAAAGAGAAGCATGAGTAGAGGAGGAGGAGGAAGAGGAGGAAGAGGAGGACGAGGAAAGGGGAGCAGAAGGGGCAGCAACAGCAGAGGAGGAGGAGGAGGAGGAGGCGGTGGGTGTCTGCGGGGCTTGAGCCTGGAAGATGCGAGAAGCCTGGCCCTCCAGCTGGGAGTGGTAGCTCCCTGCCGGGGGTCCCTGGGGGTGCACCTCACCCGGGAGCCCAAAGCTGGGCTCGGGTGGACGGGCCAGGCTGTCAGGCGGGGGAGCTACCGGCGGGCTCTGGGGGAAGAGTGGAGGGTGGTGGTAGGAGTGAGACGGCCCCTGGGACAGCACGGAGGAGGAGTCGGAGTCATTCTCCACGCTGCCAGGGCTGTAGACGCTGGGTGAGGTGCTCCTGTTATCCTGGTCAATGTCCCGTGGGTCACTGCTCATCTCATCGTTGAAGCTGTGGCCATCAAGGCTGTCAACATCGGATGGGGATGGAGGACAGGGCAACTCCTGAAGTAGGAAGGAGGAGAAAGGCATTATGTGGCCTCCCAGACGATGCACGGCACATTTCAAGTTCCCAGAGAACTTGCTTTCTGACTTATCTCTGCCAGCCCCAGCACTAGAAAACCCCAAAGAGGGAAGGAGACATCATCTGGCAAGGTGTAAGTAACACCGGTCCTCCTGCCTCCTCTCCAGTGCTCTCAGGTTCTTCATGAGCACCCCACACTCTGGAAGGAGGTGATGATGGGTACCTTGTGTACAGAGGCAGCGAGGGAGGGCAGGGAACTGTTACACATGAGTTAATAGGTACGAAAGGTCCTAGCACCACCACCACCGGTGATGGGTTATTGGCCAGGGTATGATACCAGCAGCTGGCATGGAGCAGCAGGCACCACAGTGCAGCCAGCACAGCCCAGAGACCCAGAATCGCTTTTCTTGTCCCTGAAGAGCTCTCCCTGGGTGATGAGACCTGCTCCCCTCCAGCACCCTCTCACTGCCCCACTCCTTACCTTCCAGAGCCCCCCATGCGCTTGCCAATCCCTGCTCCTCCCCACCACCTCTCGCCTGGAGCAATGAAGCTCCGGTGATTGAACAGTTAGCATGCACATTAAATAAGTTGCACTCTTGAGCCCTGGGGCTTACAGGAGAGGCTAAACTGAAAAAAAGACCACTGTTGAGCTGAACTGAGTGTTGACATGGAGAAATGTGTAACCACAGCGGTTTAATTCCAATGACCTCATAACACGAGCAAATATCCCCATGTTTGCAGGCCTTTAAGGCCAGTTCCCTGAACAGGCTAACGGGGAACTGAGAAGGGCAAGAGCCGAGTCTTCCTCCAACCATCTGACCACCGATCCAGCCCACCGCTGTCGGCATTTCGGAAAAGCCCTTCCACAACCATGCAGAGCCTGCTCCTGAGCAGGTTTTGCACAACCATCACCCAGACCCCACCACGACTTAAGTGCCTCCATTTCACACTGCTCTGGAGGAGCAAAAGAGGCTGAGTCTAACCTGACCGGCAGCTGGATGCGGAGCCAAGCTCTTGCCACTGGGCAGAGCCTGGCAGAGCACATGCCTGGCTCCGAGAGCAGGGCAGTCCCCTCTAGACAAGGCAAAAGAGACGGAGAGCCTCCGTCTGCTCAGCCGTCACTCCTGGTGGCATTTTTGTAGCCAGGCAGATGCCATTTAGGTTGAAAGAGCTGCAGTGCGGAACTCAAGGTGCCAGGGCTGACGAGCAGTGGGAACCTCAAGCTGGGCAGGTGTGAGCAGCAAAGGTAGGGAATAGGAGACTCCTTTGACCTGGACCCAGGACAAACCAGCAATTACAGCAGAAGCAACTCACCTCGGTTTTGGTTTTTTTGGGAGCGTTGGTGTCCTCCCCTTCACTCTCCGAGATCTCTTCTGTTCGGCTCTGCTTGCTGCCCTTGGGGGTGCAGGACTCCTCCACCCGACCCTTCTGCAAGGCAAAGGAGGAGAACAGGGAGGCGGGAGGGTCACAGGGAAACTTCCCACCTTGACAGACCTTCACAGGCTGCAGCAGGTGAGACACTGTCACCACAGCACGTGTTGAAGAGCTTAGCAGTGCAACACTGAGCCAGAATATGGCAAAAACTAGCACTAAAACAGGGTTGGTGAGACCGAAGACTGGTTCTTGGGAGACGATGGGAAGTGCAAGATGCTGAGGATAAGAGGAAAGAGGGATCCCACCCATTCCAGAGAGCTACCCCGGAATGGGTTCCTCAGTGGATCCCTTCTGGTGTGCGTCCCTGGATCCCCAAACAGATCCTACACAGTCTAGGGAGTCCTTGGGCACCCCACGCTCGCGTATGAGCTTATACTACCTTTGTCGCTTGCCGGGATTTCTCAGCCTTGCCATCACTGCTGGAGGTGCTGACTCCCCCGGGGGAAGCTCTGCCCCGTGACCTGAGCTCCTCTCGGGGCCCTGGAGTCTCTTTCTTCCGTCCACTCCGCATTGACATCTAAGAGAGGGATTGCTGGATCAGTCCTGTGTTGCATCTCCCTCCACTCCTGCCCTGTCCCCAGCCTCTCAAAGCCCCCGAACCCCTGGCACTCCACTACGCCAACACGCGTAGTCGGAGTCCACACGTCCACAAGCTTTGCTGTGAGCCTCAGTCCCAACCCACTCCAAGCTCCAGCTTGGCTCCGGTGTCCCACTCCACCTCTCCCATCTCACGTACTGAGTCCTTGTTCTGTCGCGTCTTCATTCTTTTGGGTGTGGGACCCCCATTCTCCTTGGCCCGGTTTGATGAAAACATAAATTTTTATCACGCCGCACCCCCCTTCGGCTGTTCCCGGGGAGGTGGAGACGGGCAAGAGCAGTTCTGCTGAAAGGAGGGCTTACACGAGCAACACAACGAGATCCCAGTGAATTCTGGAAGGCAGACAAGGAGACGAGAGGGGAGGAAGAGTGAGCGGGACATCCTTTTGTGGTCTGCTACAGAAATATGACAAAATTAATACTGCTTCCTTAATTATTACTTACGGATGCAAAGATCTTTACCAAAACTAGAATAAATTTTCCCAGCAGAAGGGGAAAAGGCTTGGCTGCTGTCACATCTGATTTCCAATTTCTAGGAGTGACACCCACATGATGCGAGGCAGGCAGCCCTCAAAAAATTTTTTGGAGGGAGCAGGGAGGAATGGTTATTAGTATGTTGACTGCCCTCTGAAATAATTTAAGTACTTCCATTTCCTTGTTTATTTGATCTTCAGAGACAGAGTGGAAAAAGAAAATAATGGGAAAGTGCTTTAAAATGTTCCTAATGAGAACTTTTCTGACTTCCTAAGTTCCTCTTTGCACTTGTTGTCGGCGCAGTAAGGGGTATTATGCAGCCCTGCCCTCTCCAGAGCATATTCACATCCATACGTGCACCAGCACACTATGTGACAAGTCTTGTTTAGGCTGTTCGGTGTCCAAGATACACAAAGAGGTGCGAGAAAACACATTTAGCTTTGATTTCGCATGATGCAAACAGCATCAACTCTGTTTAGCTTGGAGTGCCTGCCCAGGTCTCCTTCTCCATACACTGGACTGCTTCCCAGTGTACCACCTAAGAGCCATTCCCAACGACGCACGGTACATCCTTACGCTTTGCAGCACCGGGAAGGTTTCTGAGCTCCCTCTGAATAAATTTACAGCTTCGCGCTATGTCCGACAGCACCACAGACATTTAACACCCTGTTATGCCACACAACTCCTAGAGTCTGGAGGACAAAAGCGCCATGATTCTGTTAGCCTGGGAACCGGTCTGAGGTGATTCAGGGATGCTGCTCCTGAAGCTAGTTTGCTCAGCTCCATCCAGCTCAAGATTTTTTGCACTGCACTGTACTGTGCAGCTGTAACCAAAAAGAGACTGTCCTTCCCCAGCCTGTCATTTGAGCTCCTACACTCGGCCTCTGGAATGGACAATCTACGAGACAAGGAGACATGGCCTGTGGATGAGGCATCAGGAGAAAAGATCCACGTCTCCTGGGTCATATTCTCTGATCTGGAAGCACGGGGAAGTTTTGTGAGTAAGTGTAAGAAGACTTGAGATTTGGGACTCCTAAAGGCCATCCCAGACCTGGAAAGATCAGATTCCAGCTGGCCAGTGTAAGAGCAGTCTGGATGCACTTTCATTTCTCTGAGAAGGGAGCTGAAACCAGGGATCAGAGCAAAGACACCAGACAGGAAAATTCCTGGACTTCCCGTGCAGCCCTGCTGCTGGAATATGAGGCCCCGGAATCACTGCTTTCCACTGCTTCCATCTCCCTACCTGTGAAAAGGGAGTAATGACACTGACCTGTCTCTTGTGAGGGTCCACATCTTCCCTGACCAATGCTTAGAGAAACCCATCTGGAAGATACTTGGGATGAGCAGGGGACTGTTTGTTTTAATTTCATTAATAATTTATTTGACCCTCATCACGAAAGCCACAGGGGACTCATCCAGCGTTAATTCCCACACACAACAATTCATTAACTGAGACCTCTTCTTTAATAGAAAAATAGCTCATGATGGTTTATAACTGACCTAATGGAGGCAGAGCACTTTCCTAATCCCTACCAGCTGACGTGTTTCACAGGCTTACATTTCTGCCATACTTTGGCCTTTGGTTGCTAATTCAGCCACTTACACCGATGCCGTTCTAGATAAGCATCTAGAATTAACATTTCTGACATGAAACAAACATTGTAAGTAAGGCGATCCTAATTTAACTCAACTCCAACACCACACGCCACCTTGGCAACCTTCAAGTATTAGCTGCTCAGCTCTGAACGCAGAGAAGCAGCAGCCCATTACCAACATGCCACTTGCTCTTTACATTCCACAGGGATGCCACCCACACCTCCCACACCAAAGAACCGAGCATCGTTAACGCAGCGCCACAGGTCTCACTTCAGCTTTCCAGTAACCCTGCAACGACAATCACAGTCTTCTTTCCAGAGAAGTGAGCCAGAGAAATAACACGCAGCCAACCACATACTGAAACTTCCCTTTTTAAAAGGGACATCAACTCGGGACTTATGTCAACCACTGAATACGCAGTACCAAACACAAAGTTACACCTAAACTCTTCCTGTCACCCAAGATCCCTGTAAATGTCTCTGAAGAGTTATTAGGGCTCTGCGGTTTTGGATAGGAAATCAGGCATTTGGCAGGGCTGCCGTCGAAGGGATAACCTTTTCCTGGCCCCGTGAAGCCCTTCACAGGTTTGCCCGAGTTACGAGGCATTGCGAACTGCTATTTTCTGTTTGCGTTTCGTACAACCCAGCTTGGTTTGGCTTGCTGCCCAAACCCCTCCATATTCTCGGGTAAGCCCTGGAGCAGTCTCCTGCGAGCAACGCACACTCAACAGGCATCCCCACTACGGGATCCAAAATGGATCCCGCTCCTCCTCCTCCTCCTCCCCCCCCCCAGCTTCAAGTAATTCCCCTTGCCAAAGGTGGACTGTCCTGCACAGGCAGCCAGGAGATCGTGGGCTCCAGCTCCTCTTCTACTGAAGGACGCAGATAATCTCTCTCACAGAATCCCATCGGGTTGGAAGGGACCTCTGGAGATCACCTACTCCAACCCCCCTGCCAAAGCAGGTCCACCCAGAGCAGGTTGCACAGGAACGTGTCCAGGCAGGTTTTGAACATCTCCAGAGAAGGAGACTCCACCACCTCCCTGGACAGCCTCTTCCAGGGCTCTGCCACCCTCAAAGTAAAGAAGTTCCTCCTCATGTTTAGGTGGAACTTCTTATATTCAAGTTTGTGCCCATTTCCTCTTGTCCTATCCCTGGGTACCACTGAAAAAAGACCTGCCCCATCCTCTTGACACCCACCCTTTAAGTATTTATAAGCATTGATCAGATCCCTGCTCAGCCTTCTCTTCTCCAGACTAAAAAGACCCAAGTCCCCCAGCCTCTCCTTGTAAGGGAGATGCTCCAGGCCCCTAATCATCTTTGTAGCCCTCTGCTGTACCCTCTCCAGCAGTTCCCTGTCCTTCTTCAACTGGGGAGCCCAGAACCAGACTCTCCTTCCCAGGCTGTAGCATGGAGCAACTCCTCTTGGGTCACAAAACTGGAATCAAGTCCATCTCACACAAGAGGCACTCAAATTTTACCCGCTTTATACCCTTGGTCTTTCTTGGAAAATCGTGTGTGTTTGTCCCTGGCTCGGGGTAGCATTTATGCGTTAGACTGAGGGTCTGAGAAAATAAACTTTCCTAGTTGGCAACCGAAGCAGAGGAAATGGGAACAGGACCAAGTAGTCTGGGATGGTGTTTGGGGGTTTGGCCAGGACTTGTAAATGACAAATGAGTCACGTGCCCCGAAGGCTTGCACATGCCAGGGCTGCGCACATAGGTACACCCAGCACATGTCCCAACAGCAGGGAGGCAATTTCCAGCGAGACAAGGAAGTCTGGGAGGTGCCTCCAAATCCACAGCGGGCTGAAGGGCTTTGCCACTTCAGCTGCTGCTCAACAGCAAAGCAAGCTCCAGGACGGACAGCCTGAGTCTGGGGTTCCAGTGTGCTTGAGAAGGTTAAAAGCCAGCTAAGGTCCAGCTAGCCTTCCCTGGGGCCACTGACAGGAGAAGAGAAAGCTGAAGGTTCCCAGCATCCATGCCACTTGAGAGTGACCACCACCATTAATTCAGCAGTGAGGCACTGGAACAGGTTGCCCAGGGAAGTTGTGGATGCCCCAGCCCTGGAAGTGTTCAAGGCCGGGCTGGATGGGGCTTTGAGCAACCTGGTCTGGTGGGAGGTGTCCCTGCCCTTGGCAGCGGGGTTGGAACTGGATGATCTTTAAGGTCCCTTCCAACGCTAACCATTCCATGACTCTATGATTTAGCCAGCAGACATTTAAGGCCTGATTCAGTCCTCACTGAGATTAGCTGCTGGTACTCAGTTGTCAATAGTTACCATGGTCTCTTCCCTTTCTTTTGTATTCCTCTCTAGGGGGGGAAACCCCAAAATATCTACTTGGTTTTATTATCTACTACTCTTGATCTTCTCGGGCAGATTCAGAGCTGGTCCAAGCAGGAGGGGAGGCACAGCAGGCAGAACACGACTATGGTATGTGACACAGGAGTCCCCCCTGAGCTAGCCAGTGATGATCTGGGGGTGAAGGGGAATAGCACTAATGTAGCCTCCTCTCCTGGTAGATCACGTTACCTGGCTGAAGGCACCTCAGTGCAAAGATGTCAAGGTGCATGGCTGGATCATTCAGTCTCAAAGAAGAAATGAATTAAAAACTCTGCCACCCACCAGGACCACAAACGCTGCAAGAAGTGATAATCTGGTAGCACCTGGACTTTTAAATAAAATGGGACAGTGCCTGTTCTTTGGTCCTGGAGGTGGTTGGCATTCCACAGCTTGCACCTGGTCAGCAAAATTCTCCCACCCTCCAAAAGGGATGGACACATCTAACCTGGCCACTGGCCGTCAGCGTGGTCCTACCGCTCACTCCCAAACCACGCTCAGGCATCATGCGGGAAAGTGGTGGTTGGCACAGACCAAAGACTGTAGAAACGGACAGCCAGTGCTGAGCACCAGTGTTGTTACTATAGACATAGCCAGCATTATCCTCCACTAGATGCCAGCCCATGGAAAACAGGTTTGGAGTGAGGAGTCAGTTCCTCCTTTAGTCTAAGTACAGATACTCTGAACTTCAAACCTCTTGTTTTCTTCAGTCTGGAATTGCTGAAAGTACACAGTGACTATTCCTTAAGTCATTTTTTCGAAGTGTAGGAACTACATCCAAGATCCTAAGTGAAATCAAAGGCATTTGGCTTGCAAAGGCAGGGATTTAGAAGTCAGAAGATGTGAGAATTGAACGGAGTCTGTTTCTCTGCAATTCATTAGCTGTGTGTTCCCATCCTGGTTTTTCTCTTCCCCTTTCTGCAAAGGGATGGGTTAGCACTGGAAGGAGGAACCAGGGTGGTGAAACGAACACAGCTGCTTTCTAACACATTGCAGATGCTGGAAAGTGTCCGGAAAGTAAGATGGGAGGTTAATCAATGGATCCCCCTTGACAGGTTAAAATGACTCAGAAGGGAATGCCCACTGGAGCAGTATAGCCAGGGGACACGCACCGTCAGTGGGAAGTCAGAAGTCGGCATATTTATATATACTGCCCAGGGAATGACGGTCCCAGGCAATACGCTTTCAATTCCCGTCTCCATTTCCCTTATTTATAAAATGAAAAACCCCCAGGAATTTAATCGGGGTTAACGACTGTGCAGTGTATCTTGGAAACTCAAAGTTTCATTCAAAAATACTGCAATGAGACAACCTGAAGCCCAACATTTCCCAATGGTTAAGTACCCAACTTGATGTCTGAACCCTGGTGGCTTCCTGTAGGGCATGGAGAAGACAGGGAGGGAAGGAAGGGGCAGGGGGCTGCGTTTAGCGTTAGACAGCAGTTAAGTGAATAGGTTGGGGTTCAGGTTGCGTGTTACAGTCTTACTGTCAGTCTTTTAATTGAGCATGACACTACTGTAAAAGGGAAAAATGATTGTGTGAGCAAAGGGATTAGGATGCCAAAATGGTTGAATACCAAGATGGCAGTGAGCAAACACCTGCGGCAAATATTATCTTGGGCACAACTATTCTCATGACTTGCTTTTTTTTTTTTTTTTACTCAGTAAAATTTTTTTTAAGAAGAATATATTTATGCGACACCAAATGAAAGGTAGTTTTGAAACACAGGCATTTTTCTGTCTCCTACAAAACAGTTGCAACACCGGGTAGATGCAGGGGCTGTGAACTCAAGTTAGAAGATGGATTAATATAGAAATAAGACTGTAGACCTGGTCAAATAATCATACTCCAGTTAAAACTCTTGCCTGCCCAGTGGATGACAGGAGCATCCGACCACCAGCAGCCATCAGACACAGCCAGGAAGGGCTGAGACCTGAGAAGGCTATGCAGCACGGCGTTACACGGCAACCTTAGACAGAAATACCACAAAACGACCATCTGCAACTGAAGTGAAAACTGCTGTTACTGCTCAGAAATCAAAATGCACAAGTTCAGTATGAAACCAGTCACAGTTGTCAATTTCTGTAATTTTCTATGAGTAAACTAATTTTATATTGGCAATGTACTGGAATCTCATTGGATTCTTCTATGTTCAAAATATTGCGTAAAATGAATCACCACCCAATGTTTACGTACGCTTTCAGAAATTTCATTCTGTACTGAAGGGCAAATTACACACACTTTAATAGACACACCAAACAAACCCTCTTGATTTGCATCTACCCATATATGTAAGAGAAGATGAGGTTCAAGACCACCTAAGGAACCCGACCATACACAAGTCCATGGGACCCAATGAGATGCACCCTATGGTCCTGAGGGATTGGTTGACATAGTTGCCAAACTACTCTCCATCATATTTGAAAAGCCATGGCAGTCACATGAAGTCCCCAGTGAGTGGAGAAAAGAGACTATTGCATCCATTTTTAAAAAGGGTAATAAGGAGGACTCTGGGAACCACCACCCAGTCAGCCTCACCTTGACGCCTGGTAAGATCATGGAGCAGATGCTCCTGGAAGTTAGGTCAAAGCACATGGAAGACAGTGAGGTGATTAGAGACAGCCAACATGGCTTCACCAAAGGCAAATTACCAAGGGCAACTAAGCTAGTGGCCTTCTACTCTGGAATGATTGGATCAGTGGACAAGCAAAAAGCTGTCATCTACCTGGACTTCTGTAAGGCCATTGATATGGTCCCCCGCAAAATTCTTGCCACTAAACTGGAGAGATATGGGTTTAATGGGTAAGAAATTGGCTGGATGGACATAGCCGAAGAGTAACATTCAACAGCTGAATGTCTAAATGGAAACAAGCAATGAGTGGTGTCCCTCAGGGGTCCCTATTGGGACCAAAACTAACTAATATATTCATCAATGACATAGTGGGATTGAGTGCACTCTCAGCAAGCTCGCAGATGACACCAAGCTGAGTGGTGCAGTTGATATACTTGAGGGAAGGGATGCCATCCAGAGGGACCTTGAGAGGTTTGAGAAGTGGGCCAATATGAACCTCATGAAGTTCAACAAGGCTAAGTGAAAGGTCCTGCACCTGGGTCAGGGCAAATGTCAGTATCAATACAGGATGGAGGATGAAGGGATTGAGAACAGCCCTGTGGAGAAGGACTTGGGGGTACTGGCGGATGAAAAACTGGACATGAGCTGACAATATGCACTCACGGGCCAGAAAGCTAACCATATCCTGGGCGGCATCAAAAGCAGCATGGCCAGCAGGTCAAGAGAGGTGGTTCTGCCTCTCTACTCCACTCTGGTGAGACCCCATCTGGAGTACTGCATCCAGCTCTGGATTTCCCAGCACACAGAAGTCACGGATCTGCTGGAGCAGGTCCAGAGGAGGGCCACAAAAATGATCAGAGGGCTGGAGCACCTCTCCTATGAAGAAAAGCTGAGAGAGTTGGGCTTGTTCAGCCTGGAGAAGAGAAGGCTCCAGGGAGATCTTATTGCATCCTTTCAATATACAAAGAGGGTTTATAAAAAAGACCCAGAGATATATTTTTTTTTTACCACAGCCTGTAGTGAAAGGAAAAGGGTCAATGGTTTTAAACTGAAAGAGGGTAGGGTTAGATGGATGTATGGGAGAAATTTTTTGCAATGAGGGTGGTGAAACACTGGAGAAGGTTGCCCAGAGAGGTGTTAGATGCCCCATCCCTGGAAGCGTTCCAAGTCAGGTCAGATGGGACTTTGAGCAACTGATCTAGTGAAAGATGTCCCCACTCATGGCAGTGGGATTGGATTAGATGATCTTTAAAGGTCCCTTGAAGCCCAAACCATTCTATGATTCTATGCCTAAAATAATACCCTCCCAGGCTCAATTTGAGCCAACAGCTTTAATCCTGTTCTTATATGTATTTGCTGCCTTATTTGTCAACAGTACTTGTTGACAAATTCACTTGTCATGCTACCTAGGTGCTCCTTCTGCCCAGTAAAATGATAAATAAAAATTAAAATGCTCACATTTCAGGAAAGGGTGCCAAATAAGAGTACTAAAAATAGACTTGCAGAACGCTGGCCGTCTTCGGAGATAAAGCCAGTTTACATTTTATTAAGTCTATACTAATGTTTTGTTTTCTTAATTCTGCACAGCCATGAGGAGCAAGAATGTTATTTTAAGTATGAAAACTGTAATTCCGGAACCTCCATTCAATGAAAAACTTATCTGAGGAAAAAAATATTTTCTGATGAGGAGAGTGAAATAAAACATTTAGAACTAAAGCAAGGCAATAAATAATAATAAAAAAATCATGCATTTAACAATAGCTTAATTTACAGCATAGAAGGAGATATTAATTTTTGCAGAAGCAACTGAAAATAAAGTTTGATTCACTAAATGAAGGTTAGATGTACTAAAGAAGGTTACATTAATCGTAAAACGATTCCTGAGGGCACACTAAAATGACTGTAAGTATGTAACAGATTTACTCAAAAAACCTCAGAAGAATCATTTAGTGTCCCCAGAGAACGGCCTCTGGATCTCCTGGAGACACAGGCTGGCAGAGCCCAGTGGATCACAAAATGCAACGCACTGGGCTCTTCCCTGTGCGAGCGTAGGGGAGGCCTATGGACACCTGATGCAGAGAAGATACATCACACTCTCCGTACTCACTATTTTAAGAAATGCAGTGTCTTCTGCGTTTGCAATGCCTGAGCACACCTTACCCATAGGGCTCTTAGGGGTTAGGGGTCTACTGTCATACGTAACTCCAGCATTTTATGCATAGACATCCCTTTACTAAGGAATGCAAAGTAAGTTACTCAAAGACATCATGGGCTACTCAAAGAACGATGCCAGATGGAAGGGACCTTTGCAGGTCCAAACTCCTGCTCGCAGCAGGGCTGACCCCAGTTCTAGAAGGGGTTGCTCAGGGCCTCATCCAGGCAAGTCCTGAACATCTCAAGGAGCGAAGCTTCCCCAGCTGACCTGGAACACTCATTCCAGTGCTGAAAGTCGTAATTTCCTTGTTGTGATTTGTGACCATGACTCCACGTACCATGGCTCCTCACTCTTGGTACCTGGAAGTTATCTACAGGTCAACTCATTATGGTTCCAGACTTCTGCTTTACTGGGGAAGACTGCCAGTAACTTTGCAGCTGAGGGCATAGGTAAGAATAAAGAAAACCAGAAGCTGAATCCAAAGTCAGAGTAGTCACACCATCCATCCATCCATCCATCCATCCCTCCCCCTCCCTTCAGTAACAGACCAGTGAAAAGCATGGTCACCCCTTTCTGCCAAAACCCGTTATCATTCTGAAGCTGGCAGAGGGAGGTCCAAGCAAGGATATGACTCTACTCAGAGCCCTCAATCCCAGGCAAACTAGCCAGAGTGCAGAGAAGAACCAGAGAGAAGCTCAGTAGCTAGAAAGACCATAGAATCATAGAACGGTTAGAACTGAAAGGGACCTTAAAGATCATTGAGTTCCAACCCCCCTGCCCTGGGCAGGGACACCTCCCACTAGACCAGGTTGCTCAACTTCCCTGGGCAACCTGTTCCAGTGCCTCACCACCCTCACAGGAAAGAATTTCTTTCTAATATCTAATCTAAATTTCCCCTCTTTCAGTTTAAAACCATTACCCCTCACGTCTTACCGCTACACTCCCTGACAAAGAGTCCCTCCCCATCTCTCCTGTAGGCTCCCTTCAGATACTGGAAGGCCGCTATAAGGTCTCCCCGGAGCCTTCTCTTCTCCAGGCTGAACAACCCCAGCTCTTTCAGCCTGTCTTCATAGGGAAGGTGCTCCAGCCCTCTGATCGTTTTAGTGGCCCTCCGCTGGACCCGTTCCAACAGGTCCATGTCCTTCCTGTGCTCAGGACTCCAAAGCTGGACACAGTACATCAAACACATCAAGCTCCGCAAATTTATTTGAATGAATGAAACGCTGAAAGTATCAGTCTAGGTGGAAGAAAGCCTGGTGGATCCTCATAAGGACCAATGTCCTACCTCACAACAGCATTGAGTTAGAAGATACTTAAGTATTGCAGAAGATACATCAGTATCACAGATGGTCATGATTTAAGAGAGAACTTAAGAGAATAAAACAAGAAGTAAAACCAGGATGGATACATAAAAAGGGCAAAGGGAAGCCAATGTGGCCGATGAGAGTAAATCAATGAGGGTAATAATGAGGATGAGAACTAACTGAGGAGAACTGTAGGAGGACTTTCCAAGCGGATTGACTGGGCAATTAAATGACACATGAAATTCAATCTAGATAAACAAAAAGCAACGCTCACAGAAAAAAAACCAACTCCATCTCCACATATAAAATGAGGGACTCTGAGCTGACCAGTGCCACTCAAGAACGATGTCACCTTGGCGTCGAGCAGCCATCAAGAAAGCGAATCACATGCTAGAAATTCCTGAGAAAGGAACTGAAAACAAAACAGAGAATGTCATTACGTCCTTGCACAAACCCATGGTTTTCCCACATCTTGAAAAGCACGTGCAGTTCTGTTCCTTCCACAGGAACTAGAAAGGGCAATGAAGAGATATGATTGAGTGGGTTAGACATCTCTGTCCAGATTATTATTTATGGGGATGTGATCAAGGACTGTAAAACCATACATGAAAAGTAGGGGTTGGGTAGGAAATATTTTTTCACTGTGTTTTCCAGTATAAGAACTGAGGATAATCAAGTAATGCTACAAAGAAACAAGCTCAAAAAAAAAAAAAAAAAAAGACAGTTCTTCTTGAAATGGGCAGCTGCAGAATTTCCAAACAAAGAACACTATGGGTGCTAGGAGTTTGCATGGACTTGAGGGGAGACTGGAGAGTTTCATGCACGAGAGAGTAACTGGTGCTTACTGAACAGAGAGCAACCACATCCAGCTATGGCAATCCCTGCGATGAAAACGTAGCAGCTGTAGGAGAATATCAGAGGAAAGAGCATGTAAGCTTGCCTTAACTTACCCTAGATGGATCTAGTAGGGTCACTGGTATATTTTTAACAAGTTCAGTAATATAAAGTGCTGAGTGGTACACTGAAGAGAAGTGACAAGCACACTAAGAACTTCTGCTCATCAGTAGGAACCGTTGAGGAGAGGGATTTATCCATCACAGGACAGCTATGGGAACCATTGTTATTTTGAAGACATCAGAGAAGGTATTATCAAGCAATGAGAAAAAGTATTAATGCCACTTGTCAAACATCCTCTGGTAGACCATGTAATGCTTCCATGACCCAACATCAGGAAAGATGATAGCGGACCGGAAAAGGTGCAGAAAGCAGTTTCCACAATGCTGAGGGATACAGAGTCCCTCTTCTTATATACAAAACCTATAAAGACTTTACTTTTTTAATCTCACAAAAGAAAAGCTGAGGTGATGCAATTACTGTCTGTAAAATGCCAGAAACTAAACACAAAGCAGTCAGAGGGGTTATTTAAGTTAACAGCAAAGGTTGGTATAAGACCAATTGGCTATAAGAAGACCATCAACAGTTTTAAGATGGAAATGAGAAGATACCTGGCCATTTGGTGAAGCTCTGTCCCTGGAGCATAACAGGGGCAAAAAGAAAATCATTATTATCAATTATTCACTAAGTTTGCAAAAGAAAGTAGTGCTCAAATGGACTTTGCAGCCAGTGACCCAAGGACGCCCTTTGGATTCGCTGTTTCTAGGGATTCATGACTGATGGCGAAGCCAACATGCGAGCCATCTGCACAAAGGGCAAGTGCCTGAACAAGATGAAGACGGACAGACAGATCCAGAAGGAAAGGAGTGAACTGGATCCAGGGAGATGGGCACAGGGACGATCATACAACAAACCCGAGGCACTGATAAGCTTTGAGTCCTTTGCTTGGGATCCCACAGCTTTTCCTTGGTCAACAGAACTGGCCAAGTGGGATAATCCTGCCTTCACCTGTGGGGCTGAGGAAAGGAAGATTTACCCGGGAAGAGATCGCTGGAGATCTCCACTCAAAACCCCTATTCATAGTAAACTGCAAAGCCAGATGAGGTTGTCAGGAACACCTGAGAAAAGAGGTCCCCAGCCTCTGTGGGAACCTGTGACAGTGCTGGGCCACCGTTGGCAAGAAGGAGAGGCTGGGTTCTACATACTTCACCGAGTTCACAGTGAAATATGATTTTAGTCCTTACAATTTAATGAAATCAGAAAACACGATGGTTATGGCTAAATCAAGGTCTTCCTGGTCACGATACAATGAAAGATTAAAAGTGACAAGTATCTAAAATTCTCCCCAGTCCCAAGAGAACCCAAAGCTAGCAATTCATGCCAAAGTTCTACCACCTACAGATACATAACCTGCCTTACTGACCACAAACACAGGCTTCCCCCTCTCAAGTGGACAGCTGAACCCAGAGACTGGAGCCCACATTAAGCTCAGACTGGACTGCCAGGAGAAAAGCCACGATGGCAAGTGAAACCACCATCTGAGATATTTTTAATGCCTTGGGTGATCTCTGTAAAGCAGCACATGACAGCCTGTGGGCTGAAGCCTGGTGCACAGCTATGGCACTGTCAAAGAAGGCCTCACGCATGGATCCACTGTCAAAAAGCAAGTTCCCCAAAGCTTGCTGTTGAGAGGCCATGGTGGCCCGTCATGCTAGTAGCTGGTGAGGGTACCAGCTGAAGAAAGTTTGCAGGTGGTACTGAGACAGATGAAATGGTAAACGATGGAATGGAAACTCTGGCACAGACCAGCTGATGTTACTGCTGCAACAGGGTCGCATAGGAAGACAAGCATTTTAATTATGGAAGATTTTTACATCAACAACAGAAGAACGTAGACAGCTTTCAAGGATTAAGATCCAAGTATACACAGAAGCCCTGAAAAGGCCCTGTAATTAACGGCTGATAGCAAACTGAACATGAGTTCCCAGCGTGAGACTTCCAAGGGGGCTATTTGTGAATGAATGAAACCCATCAGTACGTAAAGAGAGGAATACTCTTCAGGAGCAGGAATAGAGAGATGGTTTTTACCTGACTATATACTGGATTGGTGGGACCATTATGGGAGTAGCACGGCCAGTTTTCACCTGCGTATTCCAAAAAGGATGCTGACAAATTGAGAACTTCCAAAAAAAGAAGGAAGTCTGATAACTCTTACAATAAGAGCCCTAAGAAGCTCAATATGTTTAGCTTATCAGAGAAAAGGTTAAAAGGTGACTTGAGGATGGCGGCCTATGAGTACTACAAAGGGAGAAGATTTCTGACAGCAGAAGGCTCTTTAACCTGTGAGACAAAGACACCAGATTCAATGGACAGGAGCTGAAGCTAGACAAATTCCACACAGAAATAGTGCAAAATCCGAAAAATGGGAGAAATCAATCGCTTGAAAAACTTGCATAGGGATCTAGCGTATCACTGGAAATCTTTAAGTTCTGGAGTTTTAAAAATTTTATTCTAAAATAAATACTCTAGTATTTTCTGCAAAGACCACCAGGTGACATTCCCTGCCATGTGCTGTGGAGGGGAGAGGACCAGCCAGTTGGTCGGAACAGGTTTTTCAATGCAAAAGTCATTAGCAGCCACAGAGAGGCTGGCCAAGAGGTGACGGGGTCTAGCTCTGGGTGAAAATGTGCTTTGAAAGCAACGGTCTAGCATCGCATGAGGAAAGCTTGATGGATAATCATGACCGGCTAAACCACTCTTCATAGAGGGTGGACCCTCTCCATGTGCCTGGCAAACTCTGAATAATTCTGAGAAAAATCACTCCATCTATTGCACTGCCTGAAAGCAGTAGTATATCCAAAATACTATGCTATAGACACACTTTATATCCAATACACTACGCTATATATATCAATATAAAATTGAATATAAGATATCTTATATAATACATTACGTTATGTAGACTATTTTATATACATTGTGACATATATACACACACATAAATGTATATATACACACAGAGTATATCAAACCCTTTGTCCAAAAAGATGAAGGTTGCTCAAATGCAACCTTCACTTAAGTGATCTGTAACACAGAGACCTCGTGGAAGAAACAGGGTATCACCAAGTGCCTCGTCAGGCAAGGAAGTACAAGACTAAAATTTTCCAGCTAAACTGATATAGGATGAACATTGTCAGCAGGGCAGGAGACATGAAGGAAGATTGAAAGCAACCAGCTACCCTTCTTCAGCATAAGCCCAGACAGACCATCATTGGCTGAAATTGCTCAGAGAAGATATTGCAGTTACCCTTTGGTTTGCAGGTGAAAATACTGCCACAACAATCAATCAAACATTGATATTTTTACAGGACACAGTAACAAATCAGTGTTTGCTGCCACAACAAACACAGAACAGTCAGAGATCTCTGCCGGAGCGTTATCAGAAGCAAGGCAATGCTTCTGAAGGGATCGTTTCCCTTACCAAGCTGACTTGTGTTAAACTTCTAACATATGCCAAATCCTCACCCTCAAAGCCCAAATCGGCCAACCAGAGTAATAAGGCAGAGGTAAGGCTTGAGATGGAAACATCCCCTCGTGTCTCATCATTCTCCACACACATCTCACTGAGGACATGGGTTGTAGACCCATGGTTGCCCACGACACGACTGGAAGGGCAGAAAGATTCTCTGGTGTTCAGCTCAGTGTGACACAAAGAGCAATGGGACATGTACCTGGCCAGCCTGGCAACAGATAGGTGTCTTGGGCACCACTCCAGCATCAGTAACCCAGGCAAGGCACTGAGATGGGAGCATCTCATATTCATGTTAAACCATCTCCTGTGACCAGACTCGGGCAGCGGTCACATGAATTAACTCTGCAGAGGATACATACCCTAGGTGTAGCTCACTTGGCTAAACGCATGACTTTTTCAGAGATGCCTCCAATTTTAACCACGCTCAGAACTTGTGCTGCCTCCTCCTTTGGCCCTTAAGAAATCTGTAAAGCATTACTACTCTGTATTTCACTAGGAACAGTCCTCAAGAAGCACAGACGGAAGAGATGAAGTGATAAATGCAGGAAATATACTTGACACTTCCATAGCACCTCCTAATGGGGAAAGAAAGAGATCCAAAAAATCCACTGGAGGCAAGAAAGTAGTTTATTTGTCCAAAATAGAATGGGAGAAAGAGAAAACAGAACTTGGGAAGACACAGCCTGACAGAGGAGGAAAATAGGTTGTCAGCAGGAAAGGCAGACACGCAAAGAGAAAAAATACAATATCTACATTTGGGTAGATATTTAAGGAGCGGCACAGCTGAATAAACGCTCGGGCCAATTGCAGACAGTGCATTTGCAAAGGTATTACAGCCCAGATCTGGTAAATAAATAATCCTTCCTACAGAGCGACTGCTCCTGTCAACTCCACCTCCATCACCCAGAAAAACGCTGGTGAACACGAGGGAGCTCCGGGTGGAATCAGGAAGGTACACAAGGAGTGACAGAGGCCAAACTTTGGGAAGAGGAAAGCCTGCCCGATTCATTTCAGCTACACATAGAAATAAAATGGAATACTTCAGTTGGAAGGGACCTATGACAATCACCTAGTCCAACTGGACCAGACACTCCCTCTCTTGAGGAAAAATATAGATCAGGCTGCTTTTAGTATAGTGATCCCACTATGTTATAGAATCATAGCTCCTCGCATGCCCATTATTATTTTGGAATACAAGTATGCCCACAAGAAACCTTATTACAATTCCTTGAGCAGACAAACCTGAAGGTGAGAATGCCAGAACCTTTCAGAGGTATCCAAGGGGTGCAAAATCTGGGGGAGGAGGTAAATGCATACAAAGAGAGGTAAGAGAGGTAAAGGCAGGCCATCGCAGCAGGTTAAACCTGTTAATCTTCTTCATTAGGATTCACTGCACATTTAATTTTCAAATGTTTGGAGGGTTTTTATCGTTTCCAGCATGAAGCATGGTACTATATGTTCACTTCTCAATGGCTATACTTGAAAAGCTCCATCGTGACTCACGATTGGAAAAGTCTGGTTTGAAAGACCAGATCATTCCCAAGAAGTCGGGGAAATACACAAACGAATATTGGTGACTGCACAACAACCAACAAAGGTAAAAATAACAACTGGGCCAAGAAACAGGGGAAAAAAAAAAAAAAAAAGATGAAATTCACTCCAACAAACAATTTGACCATTCACATTTACAAACGTCCCATCCATGGGTGATGATCTTGGTGCACCAGCCTCTCAGGGATGCATATGCAGCCCAGCCAGTGATGCACGATACCCTGGGGCTTAGAAGAAAGGACGGTCCAGCTTTCAACTCCTAACAGCTGTGGGATTTGGGTGGCTTGGCTGATGCGCTGACACCCGCACACTGATTCCGGTGGGAAGCCAGGGCCGAACTCTGAAGCTTTAGGCACACGCACACTCGCAGGACGCGTAACCACGCTCCACCATCCAGGTGGACGCAAAACGAATGGCATTTCCAGCTCCTTCTCCTCTGCTCTCCTGCTACACGCCTTGGGATAAATGGGCCACTACTTTCTCCTTGCTTTCTCAACGCTGGAAAGCGTAGCGGTTCCCGTGCAATCCACCCAGCGGATTCAGAGCTAACGAATCTCAGAGATATTCAGAGATAACGCGGAATGGAGCGGCCGGCTCGGTGAGGACATGCTGCTCCTCAAGAACCACCGCACTGCAAAACAGACCCCGCAAGACAAAAGCCGTAGAAATTCTCACAGTAGCCATCCTGGCAACTCAGTCACTCGCTGGAGGCAGCCACAAAGCCCACTGAGCAAAGGAGAGACACTTGCCCGCCTGGGGGGCAACTTCAGGAACGTACAACGGCCACCAAGGCAGAACTCACCAGCAAGCAGAGGCAGTGCGTAAAGTAGTGCCACGGTGACCAAATGGCTGCCACTTCCAACAGCACGCCAGCGGCCACTCGGCAAAATACAACCGGCAATTCGCTGGGCAACAACAGCCGCGGGCAGCCACAGGCCGGCAGCCTGCAGAAGCCAGAAGGGCAGAGCCGCCACCGGCTCGGTGGCATGGACAGAAGGACAGGGTGGGAAACACGGATGCTGCTTCCCTCCCCACCACCACCCCCCCCCCCCCCCCAAAAAAAAAAAGACCTAAATAGCAAAATGGACCACCAGCCCCACACGCCGGTGGGATCCCAGCTGGTTCAAAGGCAGCGCAAACCCCATCCGGATGCTGCCCAACCGTAGGGATCTCGTCCGCTCCCTGGTCCCCAAGTAGCCAGCTGGCCTTTCGGCAGAGAGGGTCCCCAAGGCGGAGGGTGGCATCGCGGGGGGGGCTGTATCCCACCCCTGCCTGCCCCAGAACCGGAGGGGCTGCCAGACGCGCCCCTCAGCGCCCAGACACCCCCACCCCCGCCCAAGAAACACGATTTCCTAATATTCCTGCCCCGGGGAAAGCAGGGACAATACCAGCCTCCCCGGCAGGAGGGG
>KZ505831.1:7229-28964 GCA_002844005.1 Limosa lapponica baueri | reverse complement strand
GTGAGGTGAGGTGCGGAGGAGCGGTTAGAAAAGCCGCTGCCTCTCCCCTCGCTGTTGGCGAAGTTCATGGCCATTTTGGAAAAGTTGCTGTGGAAAAAAGGTTTTCGGGAAGGGGGAAGAGAAGGGAAGGGGGGGGGGGGGGGCTGTTGGTTCCGTTACCCAGTAAGTCAGTGTAAGGGTCTCCTCCAGCTCCCCCCCGGCTGTTTCGGGGGCACGGCCAGCGGGAGCTGGGGAGCCTAGGCCCGAGAGAAGCCACAAGTGACCAAACGCTGCCCTTCCTGACCGTTTTGGATTCAGAAACTAAGGCTGGCGGTACAAGCCCAACCCAAGCTGGCCGGCACAGAGGCAGGCATGTCTGTCCCCACGTTTAAATAAGAGAGGCTGGGTATGCGTATGGGCACGTCCTTGTGTTGCGCTCCGATAGCCTTTTTAAGTATAATCACAAAACATTTCCCCGGCAGGACCTTTCAAGGAGCAGGCTGGATGGTGTGCTCTCATCGGGGTTTTATTCAGTAATTCTTATTGTCCGTTACATGGCTCCCAGCACTATTTACTGTACGGCATCCAAACTCGGCACTGGATACAGACGCATTCATCTCCTCGTGGGTTTTTCTGTAGTGCTAATCACCCGAACACTTTAAAAACATTAATAATAATGTCCCCGCAACACCCTCGTAAGCCGATGGCTCCCAAAGTGTTTGTTCCACACCCTCTTCCCAGCGGTTGCTGTACCATTTTGGGGCCTCCCCTATTTATCCTGGACCCAGCGTGGCTCTTGGTGCCTCTGGTTCCAGAGCCAGCCCCGCTGGCATGCAGCACCCCGTTGCACAACACAAGCATGCCTCATGTCTCCAGCCTTCATTCATTCTTTCATCCACCCTTCTCCCCAACCTACCTCTTTGTCTTGACCCTCACCGAGAGCCTCCGCCCTGTCAGCAGTAATCCCGGGGTGCTATTGTTCCCCAGGACTTTCTGGTTTCCACACGGGGAGCCGGGGAGGGGGGGATCGAAAAAGCTCTGCCTAACATTTGCAAAAATGCCCACTGGTTTTGGGTGGTCGGTCTGAAACACCTCAGAATGTTTTTTTGGGGAGGTGCTACGTTGGAGAGAACACCCTGTTGATCCCGAGCACAGAGGTCGGTATTATCTGCCTCGCAAAGTGTCTCACCGAGCTGAGCCCCAGAAAACAAGAAAGAATATTATTATTGCTGTTGAGGTAGTAGTGTTTGCAGTTGTCATGGCTGCTTCAAACTGTTACCTTAGGAATTGACAGCCTGGCATCCCGAGCTCATAATGAGTGTGATCCTTAGAGGCCAAAGTGATGATTCATGAAGGAGGAAGATCTTGTCAAAATCCCTGTTTTCTGGATGCTAAACAAAACACCCAGATCCCTAAGGTTTGTGATTTGGGGAAAAGCCTCTGTGAAAGATGGAGGGGAGGGCTGGGCACTTCAGTCCCCGGATTAGTAACACGTGACACTAAGTTTATTTAACCACAAAGTCAAGCCCCGAGTGGCTTTCATGTCATCATCTCCCATAACCAGGTCAGTTGCTTGAGGTCAAAAATTTGACTTCACCAAACGTTAAATTTATTATCAAGATTTTAGTGTCACTTATTTCCATAAGGGAAGAGGCAGACACCCCAATGCCTTATGAAAATCTTATCTAGGTGTAGTGTTACTTCAAGAAACCATCCAAAGGTGGCCTGTCTCCTATAAAGCCTGCGGTCTTAGTTTATGAGAAGACATGGGAGGTGATTCAAAAGAGAAGCAGGACCAGAGGGGAAGGGAACAATTTGTATTTGTGTACTCCTGACTTCTGAGGGCTTATTTGCTGACAAAAAGCAGCATCTCTCATTAAAAAGGCCGAGGTTTTTGGCCAGTGGGATGAAAAACAATGAGTGATTGAAGAAAGACAAGTGCAGCTGGTCAGGACCTTTTCTGGGTCTATGGCTGGCTGAGGACAGGCTGTGGAGGATGTGACCAGGAAGCTTCCAGAGGGCTGTGAGGAGGGAACCCATGGTTGCTGTTAGCCTTCCTGAAGATGACAAAGAGTTTCCCTTTCCCTGCTAGAAAATCCTCCTAGCCAAATTGCTGCTAGGTAGAACCACACTTCATTCTGATCCAGGACAGTTTGCACAAGTGGAAAACAGACAAGAGAAATACACGTGGTCATATGTGCTTGTGCAGAGAGACCAAGTTGGACAGACAGCAGAACGTGGGAAATGAAATTATCTCACCTTTGAAATCAACAAGTTGTATACCTCAGACAGGTAGGAGATACAGCATTATTACCTCTATCTTTTCAGGTTGGATAAATGACTCAGGGAGCCCGAGCCAGCTAGGAGGCTCGGCAAGCACATGCCAAGCTCGCTGGGGTGCAACTGGCCCTCCCTCGGAGCAGGGACACACCACCTCCTGAGGCCTCTCCAGCTGCATCATCCCACTGCTTTCCAGTTCTCCCAGGGGACAAATGGTATCCAGCGTCCTGCCAGGGGGGGCAATGAGATAGTAAAGGTGTGGGAGCCCATGGCATACAAGAGGAGGCTGAAGGAGCTGATTCTTCCAGCCTGGAGTAGAGAAAGGTTAGGGGTGAACTAATTAACTCTCTTCAGCTTTTGGGGTTTTTTGAGGGGGGGAGTTATAGAGAAGTCAGAGCCAAGCTCTTCTGACAGAAGCACAGTGAAATGGTCACAGAATTTGCATGAAGGGAAATTCTGACTAGATAAAGGGAAAACCTCCTTCCTGAGGGTGGCTCAGCACTGGCACAGGTGCCCAGAGGGGCTGGGGAACTTCCCCCTTGGAAATGTTCGGAAAACACCTGATCAAGGCCCTTAGCAGCCTGACCTAGCTCTGCTGTGAGCAGGAGTTTGGAGTGGAGACCTCCAGATATCCCTCCCCAGCTCAGTCTTCCTATGAAACTCTGATTCTAAAAATACACAGAGCCCTGTTTCCCCTTTCAACAGTGCAGACATACAGCATGTAGTAGTCTCCTTGTTTAAAAGAATAATCAAGAAAGCCCTTTCTCCAAGCCGGAACCCAGCCAGGGCCACCCAGGATGGCTTCTCCTGGCTTGCTCTCTCAAACTCAGACAAATAATACCTGCAAACTGGTGTTTGTTGGTAAATGAAACACCGAGAAGGTTATAAACCTCATTGCCCAGTCTCACCAGTCTCCCAGCAATGGCTGTCCCTGTGGCCGAGGTGGCTCGGTGACTGGTAATGAAACAATGAGCTTCTTTAGTTTACCGTTTAATCAGGCCAATTGGGCCTGGGCTGCAGCTCAGGGAGGTGTTCATTGTGGAGGTTCATTCATATGCCGCTCTGGCAGCTTCTAGAAGTGAGGGGCAAGTGTGGTAACCTTACTCATCACCCCAGTTCGGTTGTCCACTGGATGTGCCAGCGTGTCACAGCTGCATGGCTGATTTCTGAGGCACGGCAGGATGTGCGCTGTGCCAGCAGAGACCCCAAAGGTGCACACAGTTTACCCAAAGCTGTGGCACCTGCATCATTTACGGAGGTGTTTTATCTCCCCCATACATGGCACAGCACACAGATACAGCTGCTTCCACACTGAGGCATTTAATGCTCTTGTAAGCTGATCTTCATTCAGAGAGTCAGCTTCATAACGTCCTCCTGACAACCTGTCTGCATTCAGCCTTCCAGCAACAGAACCTAATACTCTTCTTCATTAGAATAGGGTGGCCAGCACCTTATAGGAGTTACCCAGCACCCAAATTTTTGGACCTCTTGTCAGATGTTAAGCAGAAGAGTGTCTCTCATGGCCTCCTATGTTGAAAGTTGTTGGTTTCCCAAGGTTGAATACCACCCCATCATTCTTGAGAGAGATAAAAAGATACCAGAAAAAATAAGTGGTTCTTCATCATTAAGGCTTCTCTGTGCGCTCTACAACAAGCCTAGGTCAGTGACATCTCCTCTTCCAGCTCCTTTATGGCCACACACACCTATTTAGAAATGAAAGAACAATTCTGCAGCCTTCAGGTGCTGGGAGGGGGCAAGGAGGAGGGGGCTAGTGTTAAATTACCCCTTTAACAGCTCAACATTGCTCGGAAAATGTCATCTAAACAGTACAATTTGAGCATTAAACCAGTCCAACAGATGTTTCCCTTCATGGATGACTGTCAGGTCTCCCCCCCATCTCTGCGCTGTGCCCCACACTCGGATTGAACGCACGTTGTAGCCCAGCGAGCTGATGGAAACACCAGCTTATACAACAGGAGTCCGCGGGTGTGGGAAGAGCAAAGCGCTTGGGCATTTCTGTCACAAAGCAACTGGAACCAAATCTCTGCCACGGAGGCAAAGAGAAAGCTGCATCTATCTTAGGATGTGCTGGCTAAGGATAAATATTTGCAGTGACCCAAGCACACACCAGGGTTGTATATTCCTTATATATGTTGTGCCATCCACGGCGGACTCTTTCGATTTAGAAAAGGCACCGAGGTGAGGCACTGCTACGGCGCAACGCATTGCCGTCACCTGAGGGCTTTCACGCATCTTTTGTGACACAGGGACGTGGCGATACCTCGCTGTCCTCTTCACTGACAAATACTCTTCACCAACAAATTCTTCCCACAACCCAGGGACATATATACCTGCTCCCTGCTGTTAACAGCGCTGCTGCGTTTAAACGGGCGACTCAAGACTACCTTGGGTACTTAAATTTCCTTCCCTGCACAAATGAGGGGAGGGGGAATGGCCTTGGGAATATGGAAGCTAAGAAACTTTTATTTCCATAAAAAAACCTGCCCTGCTTCCTAAGCAGTAGCCCTACTGTTTGCAAAATCCCCAGCGTCTAAAACAAAGGGAAGCAGCAGTTAGGGGTGCAACTGGAAAAACCAGCAGGCTCCCTGTACCTCACGCACAAAACGCACTTTCCTTCAGAAAAAAAAAAACAACTAAAAAACAACACAAAAACCACCAAAAAAACTCCAAAACAACCCAACCCTGTCATGCTTTTGCGGGCGGTGTGACCGCGGTGGAGCGTTCCCCCATCGGCTCCCGCACTACAGCTCCCACAGGGCAGTCACGGCTCTGCCACCCTGCCCGGGGGCCCCGCCGGCCCGCAGCCAGCCGTCCCCATCCCCGTCCCCTCGCCCAGGCTGCCAGCCCCGGGCTGGCGGCGCCGGTCCCCCGCTGCCTCCCCCGGGGGTGGGCATCCGGCAGCCAGCCCCCCGCCGCCCGGCTGCTGGAGCATCCTCCTTTGTCGCCGATCCTCGGCATGGTGGCCAGCGGCGGTTCTCCGTCTGCCTCCCAGCACCTCCGGGGTTTGCGTGGGGTTGGCTCCCCCGTGGGCATGAGGTGTGGGGCTGGTCTTTAGGTGGGGCTATTGAGTTTGGGGGGGCTATTGAGTTTTGGGGGGGGGCTATTGAGTTTGAGGGGGGAGTTTTGCTGCGCTGCTGGCCCAAGAGGCTGCAGGGGAGACTTCGCAGAGAGCACGGGCAAGGACACAAGCTGTTCATTACCACCGAGATTTGTTCTGTATTCACTGGCGATCCCCTAGAAACCAATCCTGTCTCTCGCCTCGCGTTCTCCCTCCCACCCTCTTTTCTCTTCTGGGCCTTTGTTTTCTCTTCTTGGACTTCCTCCCTTTTTCTGTGCTGTTTGGTAAAGAATCAGCAGTGAAATGCCAGTGGTTTAATGTGTTGTCTTTCCATTTTAAAGGCTGCATCAGGCCATAGCCAAGGGGGCTTGGGACTTGTTGGGCAACCTCAGTCTTTACCGTTGTCCTCACTCGTCCTGGTGTGGCCTCAGTCCGGAAACTTTCTGTCGTGAAGTGCGGCAGGAGGTTTGCAGGACCTGAGTGTGCCCAAGCACACGGAAGGGCTTCTGACGTGAACCGATAACAGTGGGCAAGGTGGTTTTACCGTTTATTCTCCGTCATAGCTTGGGTTGGATTTCCCACAGTTGCACCCCTCCCCAGCATCCCGCCTTCGGTGGAGTCTGTCCAGAATAAGGCTGGTTGAGCAGGCGCTGGGGTTTGGTGGCACCCAGCACGGGTGCCTTCCCCAAGTACTGCTGTGTTGCCCCCTGTGAAACGAGATGGAGCTGAGGGAGCCTGACATCCCACCTACCCCTCCGTCCACCACTCTGCAAAGCCCCTTCCAGGGGAGGGGAGGAGGATCAGCTTTTTCTCTCCCAAAGACTTGCAGTTCCAGTTCACTGACACTTGAGTCCAGTGGGCAGCTGGGCCCACGTGTGGCCCACCCTTGAGGTCTTCACATCAGCAGAGGGCACGGTTAAAATCCCTGCAGAGCAGATCTTCATGCAGCGGGGTTTGGTGGAGAGGACGGGGGCAATTCCCACCCACCCCTTTGGCATTTCCCAGCTGGGTGGCCGACAGAGCAGTCTGGCCATGGGACAAGGCTGTGGAAGGAGGTGGGGGTTCCTTGGGCCTTCTCCTTCTCTTTCCAGTCCCCTCTGCTTGTGCTGGTTACCTTTCTGCGCCAGCCTCTCCTGCTTTGATGGCAAAATGTCCCCATTTCCCAAACACTGGTGTATAGAGAGAAACATTAGGCCAAGCCAGGCAACTCAGGTGTGAAATGCATTTTAATCAAGTTTAGGGGTCTGTAGTTTGTCTGTTGCTCAGCTGAGCATGGGCTGTCCGGAAGGTGAAGCAGACATTACGGGCAGAGGAGAGGGTGAAGGAGTGCAAGAGGGAAGGAAACGGAGAGAAGAAGGTCACGAGAAGCAAATGAGAGCGTGGGTTTGTTCACGGATGTGTTTTAATATATCGCCCCACAGTACTATGTGCTGACCCGGAGGCAGACAGCACGCACACACACACGCACACCCAGTGAGGGGACAGCAGTGCACGTCAACGCGAAGCTGCTGGCAAGCACAGCCCAACACAGCACAGCACTCGGGGGTGGAAGGAGGGGGACACTCGGGTCCCCACCATGGCTCGGTGCAAATCACACGCCTGGGGAACAAGGGACGCCGTAGGCCGGTACACATACACCTACACACATGCACAACGAGAGCGAGCCACTGGCGAACACCCGTCCAAACACAGCTACAGGGGCGACGCTCGTCCGGACAGACCAGCCAACGCACATATGTTCACCCCACATGCTTTGGTGGACAAGGGGAACACACCAGGCAGCGTGCCCCCCCTAGTCTGACACAGAGTGAACAGAGCGGCTCAGACACGGCCCTGCACAACAAAAAAAACAAACCAAACCAAACCAAAAGACAGACAATGCCTAGATCCAGAAATGCTTATGACCCCAAAGCAAGGGACAGGGTGTAGGCCTCTCTCTCGTCCTTCACCTGGGTACAACTAGCCGGGGGACACCTGAACTCGAGGGGGTTTGAGGTGAGAGGGAACTGGGTGGCGGAGGAGGGAGAAAGAGCCAAAAAGGGAGCAGTGGAGGGAAGGGGGCTTCAGAGTCTGTGAGGTGGGAAAGAGAGAGCAGCAGGGTGGCTGTGCTCTGGGAACAATGTTCAAAGAACGCTTGGGTTGCGGAAGTTGTGTCCGGCAAAGCGTGCTTCATCGCCAAGCTCTTCCTCAATCCTGCAAGATAGAACAGCACACGTCAGGCCCCTGCTGTGAGGAAGCATCAGAGGGCACCAGGGCACCAAAGAGGCAGTGCATTGGCCAGGGAGCTGACGTGGCCCAGAGGATCTCGGCTCCTGCCAGCTGCCGCCACGGAGAAGGGAGAGAGTCTGCTCCAGAGATCTCCCCAGGATCCTACTGTCATCTCTGCACCTCGTCTTCATAACGTTTCCCCCACAAGCCCCATCCACCCTTGGGCTTCCAGCTTCTCCCACCCCAGTTAGTCACTCCCCCGTCCTCTCTTCTGCGTTCCCGTCCCTGGAGCCCCTTACCTCATGAGCTGGTTGTATTTAGCCAGGCGTTCAGACCTGCAGGGAGCACCCGTCTTTATCTGTAAAGATTCCCCAAAACAAACACTGTAAGACACTGCTATGACTTGTACCAGTTTCCCATGATCATAGAATCATAGAATCATAGAATCATAGAATCATCTAGGTTGGAAGGGACCTTCAAGATCATCTAGTCCAACCATCAACCCAACTCGGACAAAAAAAAACATCACTAAGCCGTGTCCCCGCGCCCTGTGTCCCTCTCTTTTTTGCACCTCTCGGGGTGTTGTGTCTCCCCCTTTTCTGTGGGGCGCGTTTTCCTGTTTTTTATCCCTTTGCTTGTAAAAATTTTTCCTAGTATCCAACTTGAACCTCCCCTGGCGCAATTTGAGGCTGTTTCCTCTAGTCCTGTCGCCTGTGACTTGGGAGAAGAGACCGACCCCTGCCTCTCTACAACCTCCTTTCAGGTAGTTGTAGAGAGCAATAAGGTCCCCCCTCAGCCTCTCCCCTCTCCCTGATGGGGCAGGGCATTCTGCCTTCACACCCCTTTGCTTTCCTCCAGGCCTGTGCGTGGCCTGGGTCTCACCTACCTGCCCGGTGCACAGTCCTACAACCAGATCAGCAATGAAGGTGTCTTCGGTCTCCCCAGATCGGTGGCTCACCATCACACCCCAGCCGTTCTCCTGGGCCAACTTGCAGCTGCAAGGAGCGAGAAATGCGGCCATTAGCTCCCACTCCTATAACCACCACCTGCAGAGGGTGAGATCCAGGCACCCTCTTCTCCCACTCTCAGCCTCCTACACTCTGGTAGAGACAAAAGTCTATTCATCCCGTGGATAGCATGACACCCTGCTGTTGTTCATTACCAACCCTTTCACATGACAGCAAGGGCAGTGGGCTGGACTTACGCTTGGATGGCCTCCGTGACGGATCCGATCTGGTTGACTTTGAGCAGGAGGCAGTTGCAGGCCTTCTCTTCAACAGCTCGCTCGATGCGCTTGGGGTTTGTCACTGTCAGGTCGTCTCCCACTATCTGAATCCCCACATTGGCCGTGAACTTGGACCAGGCCTCCCAGTCATCTTGGTCAAAGGGATCCTCAATGGAGACCACTGAAGGGTTAACAGAAGAGACATGAGTGAAAGCCACGTCCTTTCCCACCCCAAAAACGCAGAGAGGATGTACCTGTTAAATATGCAACACCAGTACTGATTCCCTACTGCCAAGCAAAGCGGCTCACCTGGATAATCACGTACAAAGCTTTGGTAGAGGTCGCCCAGCTCATCCGCAGAAATGTAGCGGCTTGGGTCATCTGGGGACTTGAAGTCCAGGTCATATTTGCCATCGCGGTAGAACTCAGAGGCTGCCACGTCCATACCAATGACAATCTTGTCTGTGTATCCTGCCTTGTCAATAGCTTCCTTGAGGAGCTCCAGAGCTGGGAGGAGGAAAGTTACAGTCATGAGAATCAGCCCATGCAGAGAGCTCTGACTTTTAGTGGGAACTTCCCCTGGGAGGATCCTGAGAACCTGAGAGTCTGATGGTGGGATGGAGAGGTAGAAGGCAGTGCAGAGCACAACAGAAACTTGCCAAGGATCTGTGGATCTGTGGAGGCCACAGTCGAAAAGGATGAGGAGGAATTAAAATGCAATCCACAGCTCAGTGAAAAGTTGGAGGAAAGCCTTGGAAAAGGTGAAAGGTTTGTATGGAGAGGCTGTGAGAGATCAAGGCCACCCCAAGGAGAAGGAGCTTAGAAACCATTCCCTAACACAGGAGGCCAATGACACTGAGGTATCATATTTTCAACCAATCTTTGGAGAAAGGTGTGAGCTAAACGTAGGAAGCCACAGCATTGCAGGCAGGGGTACCCCATCTCTGCAGGGCTCTTACCTTCACTGTTTTCCAGGATGTTGGGGGCAAAGCCTCCCTCATCACCCACATTGGTAGCATCTTTGCCATACTTCTCCTTGATGACGCTCTTGAGGTTGTGATAGACTTCAGCCCCGATGCGCATGGCATCGCGGAAGCTTTCAGCTCCCACAGGCAGGATCATGAACTCCTGCATGGCCAGTTTGTTGCCTGCGTGGGAACCTCCATTGATCACGTTGAAAGCCTGGAAGAGTCCACAAGAGAATCAGAGCTGAAGGAACCGGTCTTGGCACCACCTAGAGGAGGTTCTCAGATGAGTCACCATGCCCATTCATGCCACATCCCACACGGTAACCTAACACATCAGCTACAACGCGTCTGACCAAAGCCACATAACCCCAGTGTCTTCCTTCCAATAGTGGCTCAATGCAAATGGTTGAAGAAGACTTTCCCACCTGTTTCCCTCTCAGAGATCTCCCAAGCAGTATGTGTTTATCTGTATGTGTTTATCAGCAATGCTATGTCACTCTCTCTTCCAGGACCTTTCTCCTTGACTCAGAGAAAATTTTAGCATCCACAACACCTTTTGTGAAGGAGTTTCACAGGGCAGCTACCCTTGGTGTGTGTGAAGACCCATATGCCCTTGCTTTGAACTGTGCCCCAGAGGGTTCGCATGATGCCCTCTGATTCTTGTGCTAAGAGTGAGATCCTCAGTCAGCCCCCAGCAGAACCTCTGCCGTGTTCTCCTCAGACCCCTCTTTTCTGTATTGAAATCTCAGGCCTTGGTTTGTTTCCTTGACGAGTGCAGTGTACTCAGCTGATGTTTCAGTCCTACATCCCTTCCTTCTCTACCTCCCAACACACCCTTTGAAGTTTTTTTTGGGGTTTCTGAAGGTGGATGTCAAGGACGGAGGAGTCTTACTGGCACAGGAAGGATGAGATCGGAGTTGCCAGCCAGGTCAGCAATGTGCCGGTACAGGGGGACATCCTTCTCTGCAGCTCCCGCCTTGCACACGGCCAGTGAAACTCCCAGGATGGCATTGGCACCAAACTTGGCTGTGGGCAAAACCAAGGAGTTAGGCTTCTCAGGCAGCAACCTCCTGTCCAGCAGGTGCCCTTGCGAGCCCAGCCTTGGGCTCACCACAGCTCTGAGAGTGCCCCCAGCTCCAGCCCTGCAGCCTCCCACGTTCTTTACTTCCCAGGCCAAAAAAAAAGAAAAAAAAAAAAAAAGAGGAATGAATTACATTTGTTCTCTGTGCCGTCCATCTCAAGCATCAGATTGTCTATCTTCTCTTGATCCACAACAGAGAGGCCCTGCAAGAAAGAAACAGCTCCTGAGGAGGGGAGGCTGAGAAGAGCTGTTGGCTCTGGCGTGCGAGAAAGGAGGCGCTGATGGAGAAGCTGGGGGTACAGGGGCCTTTTTAGCTCGTGGGGGGAACATATACACACAAAGCTCTGGAAATTAGTGCCTTGGAAATTAGTGCCTTAGTCAAGTTAGGTAACCACGATGATGGTTGCTGCGGTGCAGTGTAGATGTACCCACGCTGGAGAGAGGGGTCGGCTGCAGCCCAGGCAAGGCCACGCGTTGCTGGGGACGCAGGGACTCCCTGGGGGATTTACCCAGCCTTTTGGCAGCTTCCAAGGAGCTTTGTGGTGCTGTGGCCACACAGAAGCTAGGCAGAACAACAGGACATGCTCAACCCCAAGCAAGCGAATGTAGACTGGACAGAGCCGTCCTTGGGAGCGAGGTGGAGAACAGGATTAGGCGCAACACAGGCAGCCCTTCACCAGGCCGGGTGTTTTTCGGGGTTGGAGAGAGCCGGGCTCTCAGCCAGACCCCCGCCATGGGCTGCACATGTGCCTTCAGCTCAGCTCTCCTCAGAGCAGGCTCCAGGTCTTCAGGTGTAAACGGGTTGCAGATGTGACACCATCGCTCCGCAAGGTTGTGCTGGGGGGAGCTGCCAGACCTTGCACGGTATGGTCATTGCTCATCACACCATGAGTGCTGGGTGGTGACGAACGGATGTGAGGCCACAGGCATGTGGATGAGGCTCGGTGCTTGAGGAGGAGCACATCTGAAAGAGGGAGAGCGCTCTACAGGGAGCATCCAGGGGACTAGTTAGGTGGTACGGGTGCTGCGGTGGACCAGGTAGTGTTAAATCCTTTCCGCCCAGAGAAAAGATCGCTGTGGACACGTACAGGCATGGAGGGCAGGAGGGGTGTGCCCAGGTTCACAGAGAGCATCACTACGTCTGTTAACCCAGTGAGATGAAGAGAGGCAGAAACAGAGATCGGGGGACAGAGACGGACCAGAGTAAGCGTTGGACAAGGGAGAACAAAGAGAAATCCTTACAGAGCCCACGAGAGCCGGGGCGACAGTGCTGTTGATATGATCCACGGCCTGCAGGACCCCTAAAGAAGGGAAAAGACAGAGAAAGAGAGAGAGAGAGAGAAAGAGAGAGAGGGTGAGGCAAAGAGGAGAGTGGAAAGAGGGAGGGAGAGGACCGATAGAGAGACTGAGAGAGGGAGACAGCGAGGGAAGATGGAGGCCTGATCTTTCACTTTACGCTAGGTCTGTGCCTCCGTGGTCTCCCTAAGGGCAGTGGGACACATCCACGTCACGCCAGTGGATGAGCGGTACCCTCCGGGGGAGCCCCACACACAGGCAGACCCGGGGATGGGGTGTGGAGCAGGCATCTCCCCACCTTTTCCGAGGAAACGCGACTTGTCGTTGTCTCGCAGCTCCAGCGCTTCATAGATACCAGTGGACGCGCCACTGGGGACCGCTGCTCGAAACATGCCTGGGAAACAGCAGAACATGGGTGTGAGATGAGTGGAGGGTGAAAAGGAGGGAAAATCCTCAGGCACCTGCTTCTGTCCTGCTTTCGTGGGAAAGGACGTGGCAACCACTTGTGCAAATGGATGGCCCCGCTGGCCGGCTGCTCATGGCTGGTCTTCTCCACCAAGAGGTGGAGCACCTCTTGGAGGTGGAGCACCAGGGTGGCAGAAATGAATGTACCCAGGGCTTCCAGACTGAGAAACCTGGATCTCAAGTACCCAGAGGTCCACACCGATCCCAGAACTACGGGTGACGGGTGGAAGTCTGGCTCCTCAGCCCTCCTCCTGGTTCCAGGGGCAGCCTCACCCACAGCGGCCAGTGGCTTTCTCCCTCTCTGACTGGGGCTGGGTTTCTGCCTCGGTGAAGAAGGAAGAGACTGGTCGGATGCCTGCTCTGGCCCCTCACCCCTCAGCCCACTTTGCTTCGGGCCCAGTGCAGATGCAGCTCTACCAGTTGAGACACATGTACATGCCTGCACAGGGATCTCGGGGACAAACCTTCCCCTGCCTCATGAGCATGGCCATGGATGTGTTTCCAAACTCGTACCGTGTCCCAGGACTAAAAGCATAGCTGCAGCAGGGCATCGCAGGGATGCAACGAGAAGGTAAATATATTTATGTTCACGAATCTTTCTGTCCCTGCTACCAGCAGGCACGGGGGTCAAGTCACATACACGGCAGCCAGCTGCCTCGTCATGATTTTCCCAGCATGTGTGTGGAGTTGCTGAGCTTGTGGCTCACGCACAAGCAGAGTTTTGGTCGCTGCCTGTTCCCCTGGCTTGCTGTCTGCTGGTGGTTCACCTGAGAAGACCCTCCGTGCTCTCGGCGGAGGGTGCCAGGCTGCCGTGCGGCGCCAGCTGCAGCAGGGTGGGCAGGAGCCCCCCTCCACCTCTTCTCACCCACATACCTTTGTGTGTGTACAGGTCCACCTCAACGGTGGGGTTCCCCCGGGAGTCCAGGATCTCGCGGGCATGGATCCTCTCGACTGCCATGGTGAGTCTGTGGAGAGGAGAGGAGAGGAGAGGAGAGATGTTCAGTTCTGAGAGGCCCCAGGATGTGGTGCTCACCCTTCTAATACCTAGACAAGACACCGACAGAGAGAAGGGAGCTCTAGGAAAAGCAACCTTGGGAGCTGGAGCTAAAACTATTGGCTCAAGAAAATTTAGAAATTCCCATTAAAGCCCAGATGGTGAGAAGCTACCCACATTTTGTCCAGGAACTGGTTATCCAGTTGAATTTACCCTGTCCCTTTGCTGCAGGTGACCAACTGGGAGCTCTCTCTCCCTGCGCTGCCCTTTCTCGGGTCTCCTGACGTGAGCCTGGGTGGCAGGGACGGGGAGGGTGCCACAGCACCCGCGTGCGGCAGAGAGGGAGGGATCAGCTGCCGCAGCCGGCAGGTGCCCCCGGCGCCAAGGACGAGGACAAGGCACAGTCCCCCGGCGTCCCCCTTCCCCTTGCCGGGAGGCGAGGACGCTCCCTGCCAGGGCCAGGCAGCCAGCGGAGCGGCCACCGTGTCCCTGCGTGGCGGGCAGGGAGCCAGCCCGGCGCGGTGGATGCCTGGGGGCAGAGCTGGCCGGGGCAGGGGGGCGGCCGCCCCACGGGGACCCTCAGCCCCTCACCAGCCTGCGGGGGGCGGGGGGAGCTGCCCCAGCCTGGCTCTTGCAGACCCCCAGCCGCCACGTCCCCCCAGCTCAGCCTTCCTCTCTCCCCCCGTCTCTCCCCCCGCCAGGCCAGGCTGTGCTGAAGCGACAGGAGCGTGGCGGAGGCCGGCAGCCTGGGGAGCCATCTTGCTGAAGGCCGCGGTGCCTCAGACGTGGGAAGAGAGGGCTCTGAAGGGAGGGGGGGACCTGGACCTTCCCCTGAGATGGAGACGTGGATGAGACCAGGAGGAGTCTCTGTCGGGTGAGGAAACCTGGCGTTTTGGTTAAGCCTGAAGTGGAAAACAGTCTGGTGGGTGAGGATGGCTGCTGGAAAGAGCTAAAGTTTGGGGGCTCCCTAGGGGGTCCAAAACAACTTGTTTTCCCCCTTCATCCCACCTTTTCTTATTCCCCTGGCCATGGGGCCGTGCGATGCCGGGGAGCCGCATCCCCCCCCAGAGAGGGAGCAGCAGGGAGGGAGGTGTGTGTCACCCCACGCCAGCGGCAGCTTTTCCTCCCCCGGCTGCCACAGATGATTCATTCCCTCAACCCCCACGCAGGACTCGGTGCAGAGGCCGAGTCCGGGGTAACCACGGGGACCCAGCCAGAACCAGGTCGTGGTAACGCCCGGCCAGGGGTATGGCCACCGCAGGGGCTCTGCACGGGGTTCTGGTGGGGGGAGTGGGGTGGGGTGTGAAGCAAATAGCACATCACAGCACTGAGGGGAGCTAAGAAGCAGCCTGGGGGAAGCCAGGGTCTGGACCCCGTTGCCTCGGGTGGGTGGGGAGTCGCAGAGGTGTGAGGAGCTGGTGCTGCTCTGAAGTTTTCGGCAAGAGCTTCCCGTACTGGGGCGTTTCAGTCCGCGACAGCAGGGCTCCCTGGAGCCTGCGCAGGGCCCTCCACCATGTCCATCTGGGCTGGGATCCCCCATCAGCCGCTTTGGCAGGGCTCCTCACGCCATCTGGCACACGCCGCGGGAACTTCCTCCAGAGCCGTGCCCGCGCGGCTGCGATCTTCCTTTGCAGCAGTGCCCTGGCCATGCCCCAGCAGCCTCCACGGGGGGGGGAGAGGAACAGGACCCCCTTAAAAGTGATCTTTGGCAGCAAGACCCCGTGCCAGCTGCGGCACCCCTCTGCTTAATGTGGTCACGTTGCCCGTGGTCACATCCCTCTGCCCACATCCTCCTGCCCCTGTTGGAAGCCGAATGACAAGCCCGAATCCAGCCTTGCCTGCCCCACCCCATCATTCACTTGCTGTCTTCTCCTCTCTAGTCCTTCACACCCCTTTCTCCACCTGTGTTGCTGTCCCATGTCCCCTTTGAACAGTGTTTGCCCTTCTTTGAGCAGCGCAAAGAACCACCCTGAAATCCCTGGCATCCGCTGCGCTGTCCGGAAAGGAGGTCAGAGGCGGATAAGCCAGGATAAGGGATTGGGACGGAGCCATAGCCGGGAGCCCGTAGACCACAGTGAGGAGGAGAGGGGAGCCGGGCTGGAGGCTGGGCAGGGCACCTGGGGCGGCTGGCACCGCTGCAGTGCCTTCCCCTGGGCACTGCTTGGCGGCACTGCCTGTCGCCCGGGCATCGTCTCGCTGGAGCTGGCGCCGCAGCAGCGATTCCCCGCTCCCCGCCGGGCAGGCCAGCATGGCGAAGACCTTTTACCCCACCCCCCCGCTCCTTTTACCCAGCCGCCACCGCCGCCACCGGTCCCCGGTGGTGCTGCCGTTCCCCCGGGCTGGGCACTGCTCCCAGGAAGCCCGCACTGCTGCAGTGTCGCGGCTGAATGCAGCTATTGCTCGCTTGACTGTCACCTCCTCTCCCCGCTGCCCTCCTCCCCTCCCCTGTGTGGTGTGGGGCTGTGCGGATGAGAGAACACCCCCTCCTCCTCCCTCCCTCTCCCTGGGACCCGGCTGAGCGCCTCTGTTTATGTCAACACCTCGGGAGACGTGTGGGGGTGGGTGGGTGCTGCTCTGCTGTGAGGCTGGGTCCTCCCCCCTCGGCAGTCCCCAAACTGAGCTTCGCCCCCTCCCCACCTCTCCTCTCTCCCCCCCCCCCGGTAAAGCTCCGTCCCGCAGCACCTCCCGGCAATGCCCTTGGGAGCACCACCTATCCTTGTGGGTTGCCCCCCCCCTCCTGCAAGTCCCTAGATTCACATCTGACATGGTGCTTGCCGGGGGGGTAGGGAAGGAGGGAGTACCTGAAATCAAAATACGAAAGAAAAGTGAGAAGGAAGGGGGGGGGGGGAGGGGGGTTGAGGAGAAAGAGGTGGGAGGAGCAGGGCGAGGGGGGAAAGTGAGGGGAGTTTAGTTTTTAATGCCGCTCACCCCTGGTCCTTCTCCGCAGGGACCCCCAAAGTGCGTGTGGGGTTTGGAGGGCACAGGGTGGGGAGCAGAACCGTGCATGCGGTGAGGGGAGGGGTGCTGGCCGTGGGGAGACACTTACCTTCCTAGGGCAGGGGTGAACGAGAGATTGAGAAAGTGCTGGTAGAAAGGAGAGAGGACGAAGCTTGAGGAGGGATGCAGGACCTCAAGGGGAGATGATGTGTCCTCTAAGCCAACGGCGGCGGCAGCAGCAGGATGGAGACGCCCCTGATAGGGCCGGGACAGCAGCATGTGACCCAGAGCTGCGATGAGTCAGGATTTAGCAAAGCTTTGCAAACAGCACGTAGAGGATGGAGAGAGAAAGAGAGAGAGAGAGGCAGACAGGGGATAGACATAGACAGACGAGGGTGAGAGAGCCAGGGGATGGGAGTGGGTGTGCAGGATAAACAATTCCAGTCACTCCAGGCTCATTAATTATTTTTATTCAAATCAGAAAATCTCGTAGGATTTTTGGGAGCCATAAATCGAACCGCAGAACCTGTAACTCTCCCCTTTTCCCTCTGGGGCCTACTGGGGATAGAGCGTATGAGTGCAGTGACTGTGAAAACACTGCAGTACCTCAGGGCAACTTCCAGGACCAGGGCGGGTAGCCCTCCTCTTTTCTCCAGGGGCGAAATGAGGTGAAGGTAGCTCTGATACCTGCACTTCTCACTTCCCCAGCTGCACATGTCAGGGAAGGCATCTCCAGATCCCGACTGGCTCTGGGAACAGGTATCAAAACCAGCGGTCACTCAGTTGCATCATCCTGGAGAAATTCTCCCGTTTCCTGAAGAAGGAAAGAGGGAGAAGTTAAACGACTCCATGCCTGATTTCTTTTCCCCTTTCGCTGCTCAATTCTGATGGTGGGGTCGGGAATGGCAGTAGGGTTGTGGTGCCGGCCGTCACAATCAGGTTGCGAGGCCCAGCCTCTGTTGCAGGCTCCTCTGCCCTTGGGACTGACCTCCCTTAGCCTTCTCCTCACGTAATCCAGAGGAGGAGAGGCTTGGTCAGCATGTCTGATCCTCTCTCTTTTCCTCCACTTCCTTCTCCCCCCTCTGCCATGCTGTTCTCACCTTTTCTTCTTCCTGCCTTTTCTGCTGCATTTCGTTTGCTTCTGTCCGCTCCTCTTGCTCAACTAACTCCTTGTCGAGGCGTTGCAGGCGTGGCAGCAGGACCAGGACCTCCAGCCGGTAATTGGGTTCATCAGAGCATGGATTGTCCAACAGCACCAGTGTCTGCAGCATGGGGAGGACCTGCAGTTTTGCCACCTCCTGAAGGCTACTGATCCCATTGCTCCTGAAGAAGAGGAAGGACGGAGAGCAGGGGAAAGAGACACGTGCAAGTAGTGAGGTCCCTTTGGAGCAGTAAGCTGACAAGACAGACAAAGCAAAACCTAGCAGCATGATAGGCCATAGACCTTAGACCATAGACTTGTGATCTAAGGTCCAGATCTGTCTGCAGCTGCCCAGACTGAAGGACAAAAAGGACATCTCCTCTGAATTTCTCTGTCTTCAAATAGTCCATTGAATTGTGTGGTATCTCCATCGCCCTGCATGGCAAATGCCGAGAAGTAAAGGGCACTTGCAGTCATGTCCAGGACACAGAGAACACGCTTAGAAGGATCCAAAGAAGTTATGGCAAGGAATAAAAAGTATGAGGTAGGGTGTGAGAGTGACTGGAGAAGCAGATATTTTCTGAGAAGCCCAGGAAAGACCCTGGCTGTTATATGCCTAGACAGCTGACTGCTGAACACCGGGTAACAACAATAAAGATCAACCCATCCCCATCAGGTCTTCAACTTCCAAAGAAACCAGAAAATCCTAAAGACCTAAATGGAAGTACAGCCTGATGAAGGGGTCCCTGGTTCCAACACAGAGCAGGGAGGACCCACCGTAGATTGAGGTACTGCAGGCACTTCATGCTACTACAGAATCCATCCAGGGTCTTAAGCTTGTTGTCACGCAGGTGCAGAGTTGTCAGCTGTCCTAGTCCCTCAAGGCCTTCAAGGCTCCGAATGGCGTTCTGGGCCTGAGCACCAAGGAGGCAGGAAGAGAGAAGGAAAAAGGGGACACACAAGGGTGGGAACAGCAGTTATTTCTGGCCTTTAAAGCTCTTTCTGCCCTGCAGACTCCCTACCACCATAAAGCAGCCTTCTCTGAAGCTAGATCAGGTTGCTCAGGGTCTTGGCCAAATGGGTTCTCAGTGTTCAGATTCAAGGGCTAAAAGTGTTTCCATCACTTGGTGACTAAGGACAAAACCCACCCCAGATGAATACTCCACTGCCAGCACAGCACCCCCTTCCACGGCAGTGCCGAATCTGAGTCCCTAAGGCCTCAGACAGCGGCAGCGTGGAGGGGAAAGCAGGGGCCTGAGCCTGAAACAAGTGTATTTAAAAGAAAAATAAGCAGCCCCTCTCATTCACATAGTCCATGTAAGTCCAGGGATCTTCCACTGTCAGCTGCTTCTCTTGTGGGGGAGATCTACTGCCAAGAAGTCTCCTCTCCTCTAGGAGCAGAAGCAGGCTCTGTGTGTTCCTGAGAGAGGTTGTGGGGGTTGTTGGTTGGTTTAATTTTAAGCTTTTCCAGGTATAATTGTTGTTATCCACCCATAGATGCACCTTCTTGCAACAAACCCGACAGCCGTACAGCAGGAAGAATGTGTCCTATCAGTTCAAAATTCCCCATCATTGAGTTTCATTCACTTCACTGTGATGGGAGTTACGAGATGGGGAAAAGCGAAGCTCTGAATTTCAGCAACAGTTTCACAGCAAAGATTTTGGCTGGAAAAGACCACTAGAGGTCTCCTGCCCAAGCCCCGGCTCACCGCAGTGCCGGCACCCGTGCGAGGTCAGGCTGCTCATCGTCTTGTGCAGCCGAGTTTGGAACAACCCTAGTAACTACAACCTTCCCACCACGTTCTCCCGCCTGGAGCTGCACAGGGTTCCACTTGGGATTGTGGCTCTGGGCTGCAGTCTCTAAGGACGCAGATACCTGCATGGGAAATGGGGAGAGAGGTGCCGTTGTGCTCTCTGTTCCGTGTTCCTGGTACCCAGGCACTGACGTGGTCACCGCCTGGGACTAATGAAAGGGGCATGGGCTGAACCGGTGGGATAAGAGAACAGTTTAGGATTGGGTCACTCAGGAAAAGAATATTTTGTAGAAAAGGGGGGCTCTCACGGAAACTGGACAAGAAAAAGTCTGGACCAGCTGGGCCAAGTAAAGAGGGTAACACAAGGACAAAAAGTAGAAAGTCAGAGACATAGCAAAAGTCGTGCGAACAGTTTTAACAACCAAGAAGGAAGGATTAGTCCCTCAGAGGAAGTCAGGAGCTGGTGTGGGAAATAAGGAGTGGGGAGCTCACAGACCACTGGTCTGTAAAATGAATAGTAACCTCCCATCACTCTCTTCATTACATCAGTGTGAATAATTTTAACAGCTCTGGCCCTGCAAGCGCTAACACGACAAATGCAGAATGGATTTTTTTCAGGGTTGTTTTGGTTTTTTTCCCCTAAATCAAAGAACATTCCATATAACTCTTTTAATTAAATGCTCACATCATCACCTTACCTTAGATACCAGTTCTTCACATAGATGTGATGCCACAATTTCTTATGGAAAGCTACTATAGTTATGTTGCCTGTGATTCCCTCTCCCCCTCCTGCATAGCTGACCTTGCTCTCGCTGTTGTCGCCACTGCTGCACAATGCTGCACCAGGAACCAACACAGCCCCACTGACAGCAGTGATCCTCAAACTGACACAAGTGATACTTGTGAGACTAGTATACTCATAGTATACTTGAGACTGCACGCAGCTAGCTCATACTCTTCCTTCTAGTAGGTATAACTTTTTTAATACTAAATTTCATCTGCAACTGTGTCATATATTTAACCAAATTTGGTCCAGGTCCTTTAAATTGAACCCTTTAGTCTCGAACCCTGTCCTTGAGGCATCAGCTTCATCTACCCGTGGCTCACGTAATACCAAAATCTTTGCACAGAAAGGAAAGCAGTACTGAGACAGATGACTTAGTGAGCAGGCAGACATGGGAGACAAATTCAAGCCCCAAAGATTCCTGAAAAATGAGTCAGTTGTTCCAGTTTTAATAATCACGTCTTGCAATTTGCCCACTTCATATGTGCAGCTCAGAAATTCCTCAGTCATTCCAGGAACCTTCTTTAAATATCGGCACAGTGCTTGCTTTTCTCTAATTATTCACTAAAATGACCGGTTTTACTTTGAAATTCTGTATTATATCTAGTGACTTATCCACTTCATCCCTTCTTCCAGCACCTCTAGCTCTAAAATCTCAGTTTTCTACCAGAACATTGCAGACAATCTCAGCAAGCAATCTCCTCAGTGTTTTCTGCCAGGGAGTCTTGATGAAAAGAAACCATACAGCTTTCTAAAACCTTTATCATCTTTAATTGCTTTTAAGAGGTAGTGACTCAGGACACCTATCCAGTCTTTGCAAGCTGTAGCACTGTGTGCTGCATGGAACTAAGCCATACATACTTTCTGCACTTGCATCTCTAGGAGCAAATGTTCCTTGAAGCAATTGTTTATGGTATTAGGAAATTGCTTCTCCTATCTTAGTTTCACTGCAATGTTCAATCAGTTTCGTTTTTGGCAGCTGAAGGTGTGAATCATATAATTGTGCTGGTTTTAACCCAGTATTTGATTAGGCCCACCAGGGAGGAGAAAGATGCATCACCTCCCCCAGCCACCCAGAGCAAACCTGTTGCTTTCCCCACTAACCTCTGGGGGTCCCAGGACACAGAGAATACAGGCTTGCCTAACACTGCCAGAAGAGAACACCGCTCTCCCATGGGAGGCTGGGAGGAAAGAACACTGAACACTGAACATTGCCAACTCCTCCACTCTCTGCAGAGGAATTATAGGTCAGTGGCTACTTACTCCTACGAGGACAGGCTGAGAGAGTTGGGGTTGTTCAGCCTGGATAAGAGAAGGCTCCGGGGAGACCTTAGAGCAGCTTTCCAGTATCTGAAGAGGGTCTACAAGAAAGCTGGAGAGGGACTTTTTACAAGGGCATGTAGTGATAGGATGAGGGGTAATGGCTTCAAACTAGAAGAGGGTAGATTTAGATTAGACTAGATATTAGGAAGAAATTCTTTACTGTGAGGGTGGTGGGACACTGGAACAGGTTGCCCAGGGAAGTTGTGGATGCCCCATCCCTG
>KZ505830.1:784864-798791 GCA_002844005.1 Limosa lapponica baueri | reverse complement strand
ATTCTGTGATTCTGTAAGCAAGAGAGTTAATAGGCTTCTGACTTGACTTAACCTTTTCTCTTTCCTTTATAGACCAGATAGGATGAGCTAGCCCGTCTGACTTGATATTAACCATACGTTTTGAAAGCTGCTGAGTTACAAGAAAATGCTGATTTCAATAATAGCCTTTTGCAGGAAGTGAGTCTTCATTAGTCTTCTGCAGTAGACAGATCTCCAGTACATGTAGACTACTAATTTGTACTACATTTCTGGCAGTTACATTTCCCTGGACATCATAGTATCTGAATTAGAAATTAGTTATTGATATTACTCAGTAATTTAAATTGTGCAAATCAAGAAGCACTTACAGCTGTTGTCCCTGTTTTGAGTCTTTGTTATTACATGTTGTTGTACCTGGGTCTGGTTTATACTGGTTGCTTAGATTGCTACTGGCAGGTTTATCCTTGAGTCTTCTGCACCAGAGATCACAATATTCATTTTGATGATTTTCAAGACCATTTGATACCTCACTTTTTTTTTTTAATCTGTGAAATTAAAATACCTCCATTGTTATGCAAGAGTTCATCAACCTCGCTGTAACCAAACAACTTAGATAGGATGATCTGTAAATTGAGATTGAAAGAAGAAGGGACAACTTGTCTGCTGATTGCACTGGGAATATCTCACAAGCGTCAACTGAATCTTCCCTGAGTGTGAATTAAACATCGGTCTTTGTGATATAGATGTCACCAGTTCAGGTTTGATTTCAATTAGTTCCTCACCTCCACCAACACCCCAATTCTAATTGGCTAGAATTAGAAAGCAGATGTTCATTCTGAGCTGCAAGTACACAGCTCATTGCTTGCAATGCCAGAGAGGATGGGTAGAGGTGTCTATTTGTAAAGTGTGGATGTAAACAGCTTGATCCACTGACAAAAGTGATCCACAGTCCTGAGACTGAGGTTAGCTGACTTTTGTAATTTTATTTCCCAACCTCTTAAAAAATACAGCAGAAATTGGATGGAGAATTCTCTTCTCTCTGTTATTTTCTCTTATACTTGTGTTTCTTTGATGCTTCTAAATGTTTATTAATGTTATACTGGTGTAACTTGAAGGAAAAATATTTTTCTCTATTTATATAAAGGCATCATTGTCTGGTAGAGCACATCGCCATCACTGTATTGATCAGGATTTAAAAAAAAAAAATAATTCTTTAAACATTCCACTTGTTCCGGTGGTGTGGTGTTGTTTTGTCTTTTTTAAAAAATGCTTGAGGGTGAAGGGGCTTTCCTGTGGGATATGGAAGTAACTTTGAGAAAATATGAGAAGGATCTGACTTTACCTGTTTATTTTGATCATTTTGGCAAGCCTGTGATGCCCTTGAGTAAACATTTTCTTTAAAGTGTTTCATTACTACTATTCTTCACATTCTTGGCAATATGAGAGTTTTTCAGCTCTGTCATGCAACCTCCATATATATTCATCTGAAGGGAGCCCACACTGCACCATTGATCCTTGCTTTGCTCTCACCTATAACTTTTTCACGCTTAATAGATTTCATCCATGGACAAGTGTAGTTTTAGGCTTTTTGCCAATGTTTAGTCCTATGAGCCAATTTTCTACACGAGGCAGTTACAGCAGCTCTCTGTGAAGAATGGTCTGACCTTCACTTATATTGAGAGACCTAAATTGGGGAACCTGCATAGATTAATATGTACTGTTAAGAAGATACAAACTGTTCTTGGCTTCAAGCCACAACTAAAATGTTTTAACTTTTACAAAACAATTTCCAAAGCTAGAAACTCTGAAAATTTTACTTTGCTTTACCTTATCACTTTTAGAACAAAGGAAAGAGTGAATGTTTCTCAGAGTATTTCATCTTTCTGGTTGGTGCAGCATGGACCTGAACACCTCTGGGCCATATCTCCCTGTTAGTTCCTTGTTATAAGAACAAGAGACAGATCTAAGTCTTATCTACAGTTTAGTTAGTTATGTGGAGAAGGGGACATTGGGAACTACACACTCAGAAAACCTATGAGAACCTAGACAGATTCACTTTTTTTTTTTCATATATTTATTGTGTGGAAAAGTAGGTTTTCATTTGTTTTGTTGCATGGGTTTTTTTGTGGTTTTGGTGGGTTTTCTTGTTTGCTTGGTTTTTTGCTTTTCTGGTCACTTTTTAAATTGGAGCCAAAAATGTAGAAACTGATATTTGTGTTAACTTCAGTTCCTGGCCATTAGGAAAGGCTCAAAATAATCCATTTTTTCTCATAGTAAGGCCAAATGACATGCTGAATTCAACAGAGTTATTTGAACCTAAGAGATGATATGTAACTACAGTATCTGGTTGTTACTGAATCAGAGATTCCCAGTGATTTTGGAGAAGTCCTGGTGTTCTTATTCATTTGGAAGTCCCTCCCAAGTCAATGATTTGCACTTGGTGGATGGGAATTAGTTGTGTTGAATATGCAGCCATTTGGCAAGTCTGATTCTTTGTTCTGAGGACCTAAAGCTCTTCTGGAGTGAACTGTGGAGCCTGTTGTACCTTAGTCTTCAAAGATACAGTATAATGTATCAGCTGGCATGAATTTTCTTAAATGGAGTGGGGAAATAGGAGGACAGGATTTCAGAAGCATATTTAAAGAAAGAAAAGCAGTCTCTGTTTGAGCCTCTATAAAGTTTGATGCAAGTTCCTCCAGGATTAAAGACACTTTTCTATTGACTCTGACAGATGTTGGATGAAGTCCAAAGTATAAATACTCTATCCGTTTATGTTTTATTCTACTTTTTCTGTAGGAATCTCGTCTCTGTCATATCTAAAGTTAGTTAGCATCCTGAAAAAAATAGGAACATGTTATTCTGAAGTGTTCATCACCTCCCACATTAGTTTAAAAGATCCTGCAAAAAGACTTTGTATAGCAGGAAAAAATTGCAAATTCCTACGATAACCTTAGCAACATTTTAATAGACAGCTTAATTAACAAAGTTTTTAATAGATTTGGAAGAGCAAAGATGCTGTTTCATTTCAGAAACAGGGGTGATCAGAGATCAATGTGTGTCTTTGTGTGGAGGCGAGGGTCATCAAATCAACCGTTGCGGTTACTTTACTTCTGGTTATCAGCTTGTGAAAAGGCACATAAGTATGGCAAGACAATGCAGGAAAGAGAGGACTTTTTAGTCACTGATCAGTGCACAGAGGATCTGATATTTATGGAGAGAATTTTCTCTGTGGCCTACTGAGAGAAAGCAGAGATGTCTGCAAAACCTGTAGACTATAAATTACCTCAAGAAATAATGGTCAAAATTTTTTTTGACTTCTAAAATGTTTTAGTAATTCTTGTCATAGAAAGTACTTAACCAAAATATGTGCAAATGATTCATCAGGGAATTTTATCACTGTGAGGCAACTAGTTTGATCTGAAGAGGTTAAAACCCCCAGCAAGATCCAAGAAGCCGAAATGGTAAGGCCTTACCCAACCCTGAACTAAGCAGAGGAGTTCTACAGCTGCTCAGTCTCTGTGCTGCTTTATGCAGACAATGCTGATGTCCCTTTTTCCTCTTCTTCACCCTGAAAAATATTTGTTTATATTATGCCATGCTCGTTTCCAGTCTTCTGGTCTATAGAGATAATAGACAAAAGTCCGAAGAGGGTTCTCCAATTCCTTTTAATGCTTCTTTCAACATACCACTTTTACTTTTGTTCTTTGAAGACAGACTAAGTGCTAGCCTAGCTTAAAAACAAAAAAAGTACTAAAAAGAGATGAGTAATATTTCTGTGAGTACACTAACACTACTAACAAAGACCTCAAAAAGGGAGTGCTTCTTCATGGTAAAAGAAGAGGAACAAAAGGCCTGGATTGCATATGCTCTTTGCTCATTAAGTTCTTTTATGAGTTGTTACATCTCTGAATCTGTTTTCCCAACTATAAAATGTCACAGATGTCCTCTGTAAAACACTTTGTGAGGAAATGCATCAACAAATGCAAGCTATTAAAACTTTTCTTTTTTTTTTTTTTTTTTTTTTTTGTTGAGCTTTACAAATGTTATGCTGTACTTGTTTCATCTGTTTTCAGGCTGGGTGTATAGAATCTCAGTAACAGGGGAGGGAATGTTAAAAACATGTGCTGTTTGAATGGCAGATGTCGAAAGAACCAGAAGCTGTTTCTCTGAAGTTTTACTCTTTCCCCTCTAAAATAGTCTTCTTGAGAGAGACAGTAGTATTATGTATTTGTGCATACGAAGACTTTGAAACATATCAATTACAAGGAATATATTAAATGTATTGGTGCTACATCGATTTATGGCAAGTATTATTGATTTCAGTGTAATTTCAGGTCGAGATATTTGTGTGATTTGTTTGTTCACTCTTTTTACCTGTGGTATTTTTAAAATCTCATTGAAAAAGGATTAGTCTTAATGTTGAAGAAAATATTTTTATTTTAGTCATTTTTAAATAAAAAGAAAAACAAGTGGAAGGCAGTAATTGTGGATTAAAACATGCAAATTATTGTTTCAGGATGTTTCATTTCAACAAAATGAAATTAAGTTTTTCAATTGTATAGATCTCTTTTTGGATAGAAAAGAGTATTGAAAACAGCATGATGTTGTAAAATGTCTTTGTATTTTCTGTTTTCATCAAAAGGGAGGCAAAAGTGAAAAACAGGTGGAAAATGCTGTTTCCTACTACCTTTCAAGGAACATTGTTTTCTAGTGTAGTCATGCTGTTTGAATTCCCACAGTCATGATGAAGAGCAGTTAACTTTCATTCTAGATACAACAGGATATTCACTCTGTATGACCCCTTATAATGTAAGGGAACTGCATTAAAGCCCTGACCAAAGTCACAATACTGCTGGCAAGTGGTTTTCTCTCTTTTTGACTGGAGGTGCTAATTGATAACTAGAGGGGGAAGATGGGCTGCTATTCATGAACAAGAATCATCAGGAAGTTAAGGAAGTCAGTAATTGCATTTTTTTCAAGGAGAAAGTGCCTCCACCTGGTGTAGGTACTTAAAAAGCACAATGGGACAGCAGTGAGCATTTTGGAAAATAAGCAGCAGAGTCAAAACCCTTTGTGCTTTCAGGACTCTGCTTCTGCTACAATTGTAGGATGTTTTGGGATCCTGAATGTTTCTTGTTGAGAAATTCTTGGGATGATGAGGTGAGTATTAGGGACCAGTTGGGGACTTCAGTGTGTCAGGAAAATGCACGGGGTGGATGTGGGGGACTGACCAGCAGTCTTGGTGATCAAACTAGAAGTGACAGGCTGTGTGTGGTTATGAATTCAGCAAAACTGGTGATGGGTTGGGAGCCAGAACGAAGTATGATGTGCATGAGGGGTAGAAGAGTTTTAAAATCTCACTTTAGTTTATTTTTATCATTTTCTGTCCTGTACTCCCACCCTGTTGGTAATGATTTTCTTTGCCTCAGTTACAAGCCAGAATGAGCCATGTAGCTTCAGCAGGACAGTAGGATTCAGAACTTCTTCAGAACTAGAGGTTATCCCCCGGCCTTTTTCCTCTTATTGTTATGTAGCAGGTAGAGAAAGAAATGGGATTAGCATTTTGTTGCTTGTCTCCAACCAGCTGGATTATTTCTAGTTGGCTGATCATGTCTCCTACACCTAGTAATATAAATGATAGGCTTAGTTAAAATGGCATGTGCTTTTTAATTTATTTTCCTTTTTTTTATTTATTAAGACAATCCAGGAGATTGCTTTATTTTTCTTAACTGCAGCAAAAAAATAACATGAGTGAACACTTCTGGACTCCTGGTCCCTAGAGAGCAATCATGCATTTATGCAGACACGCTCTTTAGCCTTTCCTGCCCTTCTCTTTCAAAGCAATGTTTACCAGAAGGTACATTGCTAGCTGTAGTTGCTGTACAAGTGATGCTAATGTTGTGAGATCATGAGATATGTGAGGTGAGTGGTGAGACTGAGGGAAATTCAGCCACAGATGAGTGGGACTGTTGCTATACCAGAAATAGTGGCATTGTAGAGGAAAAATTCCAGTATTCTCACTAAGTGCCATAGGGACCTGGCTTGATTGAAGGTGTACTTGCATATATGCTAAAAGGCCAATTCTAGAAAAACAGGGCAATGAGGTCTTTTATTTGCCTGTGTGTTGCCTGTTTTTTTTTCTATAGAATGACATTCTCCTTTACTAGGCTTGCAGTGCTGTGTGCTTTTCTGTACGGTCAGGCTCCTTCCTTGCGTATCTAAATTCTTTATATATAGACATATATTAGGTCCCTCAGTATGCGTATGTTTTATGTAAGTATTTGAGATTAACAGCTTCCTACTGCCTTTTAGCAACCTCTTTGCTAAGCTGAAAAAGGATACAGACCCTGAATGGATATTCTGCTTTTCCTGGAACAAGAAGTCCTGTTGCAAAGGAGTTGGGTTTCTTTGTCATGTTTGGTGTGGTCAGGCCCTCCATGGTCTGGGTTTTGGAGCCTATGATCCAGTTGAAATTTACCCTATGTTCAATCTGTCCAATGGAATTTGAAGAAAAGATTTTTCTCTTTTTGTCCTTCCCTTCTAGTTCCTTCAGTCTTCTCCCTCCTACTTGACACTATCTCCAAAAACTTGTGTAAAACCAGAAACAAAAATAATAGTGGCAAAGCAGGGGGAGAGATCCTAAATAGTATGTCAAATAAAAGTCATCAAGGCGAAGAAAAACTGCTATGATGTTGTAGTCTACTGATACAGGTTTTTTGGCTGAGAGTAAGAAATCTAAAACCTATTGCTAGCTATTCAGGATTTTCTTTATAATTGTTAATGTTAGCCAGTGTAATTCTTTTTTTTTTTTTTAAAAGTAAGTTTAAGTTCATGTGTGTATGCATGCCTGTCAGTTCTGCCTAATACCTTGTGAACTTGTTGCCCAATTTCAACCAAATTAGGCAGGGATAAAAATAAAAGATATGGGCTAGTGGGGTCTGTGTGTTTGTGTGTGGGTTTTTTTGTTTGTTTGGGTTTTGTAGTTTGTGTGGTTTTGGTGCTGTGGTGGTAGTGGTTTGGTGATTGGTTTTGTTTGTTTTTTTGTTTTTCTTTTAATGGAACCAATCAGTGAACGAAGCTTTAGAGGAGAGGAGTAAATGCTTCCCTGGAGAGAAGCTGGGAGGTAAGCTTAACTCTGGCGTTACACACCAGAGAATCGATATTCCTCAAATTGAGACCCTTCTGTGTCCCAGGGCAGCTTCTGTGGAAGTGAGAGAGGTGGGTTAGTGGGGGAGAGGTGGGATTTGGGCTAGAGAAGCTATTATATGGATTTAAAGTTTAAAGACTATACTTTGTAGATGCCCATTGATTTATGCTTTTAACTGAAGTTCTTATAGTCTTTGCATGTTCCATCTCTTCATATTGTACTTTTCCATCTGGTGTCTGATTTAGCTACACCAGATGATTTAGATCTCTTCATTCTTTCTGTAACATCTTTGTTGAGAGCTATCTGATTTGCTGTTACTATGAAAATCCGCTTTTATTTTAACTCCTTTTATTTGGGCAGGGCACTTCACACTCCTTGAGACTGCAGAAGTATAAACCTTTTTTTTCTTGGGGGGAGCGGGTGCTCTAATACTCTCTTCTTTGCAGCTCATAAAGCACCTTCTGAAATGCATTTCAAGGCATTTGAATGAAGTACAATAACACTTAATTCACATTTTCTCCAGCTTTTCCTGTAGCCAGTAATTGGGGCACTTGTGATGACTGCTGTGTAAGACAGAAAGTGCTTACCCAGACGATTTGCACAGGGGAACCTGACTTTGTTAATTACAGTACTAATGCAGTCAAATTATTTCAATGACAAAAGAGGAGGGATGCAGAAGAGGATTTTATAACAAAGCAGCTCATGAATTTAGGAGATTTTCATGCGCTGTACGATCAATGTCATCTTGGCTTATGGATTGGGACTGAAACGTCTAAAGCTGGACATTTGAGCTGATGGAGTTTGAGCAGGGCTATAGCTTGTCAACTCTGCAGACAAGGGTCCCTACCTCTACCAGGAGGTCAGATTTCTTCCAGTGGTCTGCACTGGCCTCATGCCTTTCCATCCTGCACCCTGGGATCTGGAGCTTGAGTGAAGCAGGTGCCAGGAGTGTTCAAATGCTTGGATAGCATTTAACCTCAGCTGAGCTATCTTAATGCCCTCTTGTGTTGTCAATCATAACTGCGCAAATGGCTGACTTATCGGTTTAACTGGCAATTTAAGAACAAAAATGTCTGAACTCTACAGTTTTCTGTAAATTAAAGTTAAAAGTTATATTTCTATTACAAAAGTAAACCTAATTGTCTCTTACTAACTAATGAAGCATAAAAATTCAAATCCAAAGACACATTAGAGTAGAATTTTCTGAGATAATTCTGAAAGATGCATCAAAACAATTAATGTCTTCAGATAAATATGGTGCGCTATGAAATGAATGAGTTGCCTCTTCCTGGTGGCAGTAGTGATGACAGTCTTTGAAGCTGATTTAATAAAAGTAAAAGTACTTCTGATTTTTTTTAATCTTAGTATGGTGTTTGAGATACCATACTTCATGCAGTGAATTTACAAAGCTGATCTCTGGGGAAGGAAAGCAGCAGGTGACCTGTCTCCATTGGCTCCAAAGTGTATCTAGAGAGATGAAGAGGTTAACCTGCCTGGCCAATGTAATTGCTTACGGTTGAGGTGCGTGAACACTGCCCTCTGTATATTGTGTGACAAGCTGATTCACAGTGTAAGGACTTTTTTTCCCCCTGTGGATTTACACACTGTAGTCTTCAGAGAGCAGGCTCTGAAAAGACCCTTAACAGAACTTGGTTTAATATCTTACACTGCCCTATTTACGCTGCCCTGTGCTCTTAGGCACGTTGAGGTATCATCGCTGGTGTGGCTCACTGAGGATGCAGCAGGCTCCGGTGCTGGAAACTAAAGGGCTTTTGTGCATGCTCACACTCTCTCCTTGGCATGCTGCCTGCTTCTGACAACCAGGAAAGCAGGGACATCCTCCCCAGCAGCTCAGATCTAAATCCCAGATATGGAGATTGATTTCCAGCACAGCTTGTGCCGCGTATAAATCCTGAATAAAACAGGCTAATCACTGTTAATCATTGCTAATCAGCATGATGGGGCCTGTAGACCTTTGTAGACCTTTGCAACCCTGCTTACTGGCTAGGGGGGACAAAATGTCAGTAGGCGCTGAATCATTAACAGTTGCTGTTGAATTTAAGTAGCTGGTGGTGTTGAATTTAAGTGATGAGTACTGCAGTCATACATAGCCAAGGAATGAAATTTTCCAGAGCTACAGCATCATTGCGCATTTCTCCCAGCATGGCTATGATTCAGGCTGAAGAAGCATGAATCTGCCTTAGCACATAAGAAAACTCCTTCCAAATAACCAGCGGAGTGCTGTACTGCTGGTTTGGGGTTTGTTTTTTTTTTTTAAATTATCTAATTGTTTTTTCATAACTTTATCATTATGATACTGTGTTCTGCCGCTTCCAGTCTAGTGTTTATACTTGGCTCTTTAAGTAAAAGAAAAGTTAACACTGGATCTCAAACCTCATTCTCCGTCCTTGGTGTTTACCATATGGTTTACAGTACATAGCTTTGATTGTCTGTCGTCTTTTTCTTTTTTCCTATTTCTTTTTTTTTTTTTTTTTTTTTTTAATTTACGAATTGCATTTCAAAATAGCAAGGCAATGTGGCAGGTTACACTGTTGGAGAGAATTATGGCCCCTTTCTGGTAGTTAATGTACCCTGAGCTTTTGGCTTTGGTGCCTCATAATGCCACATGAGGCATGCAGTAACTGCCCAGAAACACATTTGTTAGCTGTCATGTCACTGCTTAATTATATCTTACTTCTGTTTCAGTGCATCATGCATAAGTCTGCTAAATGTTCTATGTAAATCCAAACCTGATTTATTGTCTCAAAAGTACCGTAGAGAATACCAGTGGAATAAAAGAGCTCCCGTTAATGTGCTTTCCTATCTGCAGAGCTCCAATTTAGTGTAACTTTGTTAATCTTTGAATCGGTAAACAATATTGCATGCAGTGTATAGCTTTAATTTAAGCAGATTGCTTACTTATGTGCTTGTTCTCAGGTGTGCTGTGAAAATGAAGCTTGCTTTCTATGCTGGATCATCTCAAGAGTTGAAAATATAGTACATGTGTTGCTAGATCCTCTACTGCTATAATTTGGGGCTGTTTCAAGGCCATGACCGTACTGCTGGTTTATATCAGCTAGTGGTTGGATTTTGATGCTATTGGTGATGGGAAACTATTAAAAGCCCATCTTGAGGCTGTGGCTTTCTCACTAAGTCCCTGTACGAAGGAAGGAGGGAGGAGATTTTGCTTAAGTAGGGCAGTGAGGTCTTGCTGGTGTGTACTGGGGGTGTTGCTTACTGCATTCTTCTCAATAAATTATTTTTTTTCGGTTGGTGGTAGCAGCTTCGAGATGCACTAAGTGCTTTTGCTTTCAAATGAGATTTACTGAGTATGTATGAAGCTGGAGTCTGTGAGCATTTAGCAGCTGCTGAACTGCTGCTCTCTGCAACGCAGACTAAGGGCAAGGTAGTACTGTAACATTTGGGGGGTGATTTTATTCTCTGTCCTATCATGCAAAAAAAAAAAAAAAATTTACTGTTTACCAGTGAAGCCAAACACTTGTAGGGCAACTGGATGAAGGCATCACCTTTTTTGTGTATGTGTATGAAGGTGGTTAAGCCTCTTGAAGGGTTTTAGAGTGAGTCTATAGTACAGCCTGTTAATATAGAAGGTTTTCTTGTGTTGTTTCTCATTGATGGCTCTTTTCTTACCTTCCGGCTTTTCTGATCTAATACGTGTAAATGGATGTTTAGCCTGGAACTTCCTGAAGACCTGGGAGTCCTGAAGGAAACTTCTCAAGGGCAAAAAAACCCTAACAACAAACACCTCAAATTTCTTGATAAGGGAAGACAATATGCTTAATAAATTTGGGGACCAGCAAAAATTGTAGAAGCAGATTAGTGATTTTGGTGGAAATTACAATCTACAAAGTTTCTGGTTTGTGTTCTGATAAGAAAATACTTAAGAACTAGTCGATAAGAGGCTGAGGGATAAACAGAAGTGGTAAGAATTAATTTCTTTAATTAGTTGCAGCATAAATGTCAGAAAAGTTGTGAAGGTTCTGTCCTATCCTTGTGGGGATGTTAGTATCTTAGTCCAAATACAAACTATTCTAAATCCTTAGGTTAGAGAGTAGCAAAGGCAGGAATGGAAGTACTCAATTATACTAGAGTTGTTACTGTGTCAATATATACTTGAAGGGGTGTTTTTAAGCACACTACAAAAGATCAGGCACTGGAGGGAAAATGCCATGCCATTCTCTGTGGATTCAAGCACAGGCTTCCTGGCAACTGTGACTACTCCATGAAGCTCAGAGTGGGTGAAATGGTATCTGTAACCAAGTCAGCTGGAAAGCGCATTGCGTATCCTGTGAAACCGGTTAGCCATGAAAACCTATTGGGGTTGGCATGGAAGAGATCAAGAGTCAGTAGTTCCTCCTGGAGTGCAACGGGTGAGCAAGGAAACGAGGCAAGGTTCAGTCTGGAAGATAGGCTGTGGGAATGCACATCCTCAGAGAAAAGAACAAGGTCACTTCCACAATATGAAAGTGAGGGTAGCTGTGAGGTTCAGCGATGGTAGGGACACAAGCCCCTAGCAAGAAGTTAATTTCTTTGACCATGAATGAAACCTTGCTTCGTTGAAATCTATAGACTTTTTACAATAGCTCAGTTGAGCCATAATTTTATCCTACATCTCTTACGGCTATCAACAGGTGTAATAGCAGCTAGTGGAAATAATGAAGGTCAGAAATGAGCTTTTAAAAAATCTGTTTTGAGTGGGAGAAAACTGGGGAAGCCAGATATTGCAGTTGCTTACAACTAAGTTTGAAAACTTAAGATTATGATTGCACAGGCTCTTTTTGGAAGAGAGATCAAATGCCTTTAAAATACTTTTATGCACATAATATATAAGGTTATAAAGCTCCTTTTTCTTTTTTTTTTCTCCTTTCATCATGGTCGCTTACCACAGGCATTTCCCTTTTTATACTTCATAGTATAAAACTTGGTGCAGCTGCATTGTTGTTAACCTTAGCAAAAGATAAACCAGGGAAGATTTGCATATCTACAGTTGCTTATCTTTTTGCTGTTTTCTCACCATGCCCAGCAGGCATGGTTGGGAATCATCATTTACAGTGATTTTATATAATCTGTGAAACTCAGAAATTTCACTAGGGAAGGAAATGGCTGAAGTCAGTTATTCTGTGCCGTTTGCAACTGAATTTTTCAAAGGTAATACTTGCAAGATTATTTAATGAATATGCCTAGGTTTGTTCATATTAATAAAAATATATGAAAAAATCCAAATGGTGCCTTTTATCTTGTTAGATTATCATACTCAATTTTAGTCTTTGCAGTAAGGAGTGAAACACCATTTAAATAAGGATAATCTGCAAATTAGCTCCCTATAAAATTTAGGACAGTTGAAGGCTTATACAGGGGTCCTGGTGTCATCATCTTCAGGACTTTAAGTGCTGTTATGAATATACACAGGTAACTAGGAAGAGAGAATACAAAACGATTGTTGCAGTATGCCAATCTGTTTCAGTGGAGTTTCAGTTTAGAGAGCAAAGATTTGTCCCTGTGGGCTCATCTTCACAAAAGTCTTGTTCTGTGTACTCTGTTTATAATACAGTTTTGATGACCTACTATGAATATGTAGAACAGGGTAAATAAATTAAGGTTACAAAGATTTTGGTACTCTATATGTTAGTTTTTGAGAATCTTGAAATAAAGACCCTCGATTCATATGTCTCAGACAATGAGTTCTACTAAATCGTTAACACCACGTTGCCTAGGTACATTAACTCCTCTTAAGGCAGTAGAGTTACCTTGGTGTCAAAACCAAAGTTTACTGGATGCAAAAAGAATGATGATGTGAGTAGATTATTGCCCATGTAACTAGGGAATGCCAGGACTTGATTTCATGATTAAAATCAATCATAGCTTAAAAATAATATTCCTTGATCAGCATTGAGAATGGAGATAAGATTATTTAAGATCACGTTCAGTCTTTGTGGTTTGAAGTAGCTGAGCATTTAGAGCTAAGGTAAAATTTGAATCTGACCTTACCAATAAAGATGATCAACCATCCTGCTTTTTATTTTCTTTAACAAAAGCTATCTTTTTGTATAAAGTCCATGTCCAAAAGACAACACTAGGTGACTTTATCAAATCGTAATACATCCTAGGCCATTAAATATAACTGGACAGGCCTCTGAGTGGCAGATTTTTCTAGTGGAAAAAGATTTTGGTGTCTGTGTAAAAGAGGAGTTCAAATTTTGCTACAGACAGGATGCTTCAATGAAGGAAGGAATATGGCAAGAGTTATAGACTGTGTTGTTCAGGAAGTTTCTTGCCCTAAAATCTGCACCCCCTGTCAACCTCTCGTTGGTCTGTTTAGAGACAGTCAATTCAGATCCTTTCTGTCCATAAAGAAAAGGTTATGGGAGCTTTATATTTCTCATTCACTTATATTTTGGGGTATTGGAAAGAGGCAAAGAGTATCTTTCATTGGCTGTAGCTTCTACTTCTTGAAGGACTCTGCTGGTAGATCTTTTCTAGATAATTTTGACATAGCTTTTTGGAGCATTCACCATTAGCTATATAAATCTGAAGTCAAAGCTCACATGAGGAAACATGCAGTGAATTCAGCCATCTAATGAAGGTGAACAAGATATTCTCCAGATGGGATACTTTAATGTCTGATTTTCACTTGGAAGAGAGAGAAATTGACCTTTAGGGTATGGTCAGCCCTTGCTGACTGCTGAAAGGAGCTGAAAGGAGAGAATTAAAACCAGACCACAGAAGTATGTTTTGCACCCCTCTCAGGAGGCAGGTTGTGTGTTGTTTTTTTTTTTTTTT
>KZ505830.1:774468-784629 GCA_002844005.1 Limosa lapponica baueri | reverse complement strand
TTTTTTTTTTAATTTGGAAAAGTGTTTGACGGAGAGATATTTTTAGATTTAAGAAGCTTTCTAATACCTTATCTTCTCAGCATGAGAACAGATCCAAAACTGCAGCAGCTCAGCATTGTCTCTGAGTTTTGATGAGGTACTTTGCAATGTTAGAGTGTAATGGACTTTGCCAGGGAAGGGCTGGATTAATCCTCTATGAGAGACCTTTGCAAAAATAAATCTAGCCATGTGAGCAAATTTTAAATAAATGGGTACATTTGCCAGTCTCTGAACGCAGGATTAATTTTTGTGTCTGCCTGATTCATATGGGATCTAAAAAAACCATGAGCTTAAAGTGCAGGAAATGTATAGGAAAATTGCCATTGGATCATAATTCACCTTGACATAAGTGATGGGGAATTCATATGGATAAGTGAAGCCTTTGAGGGCATGGGCCCTAGTTATTAAATCAAGCTTTCCTATGAATACAAGATTTCAGGAGGCTGTGCGTGGAACACACAACCTTTGTATTCAGGAAGTTTGTGGGGAAGAAGGAGTTGGTAACATTTTTGTGAACGTTCATTTGGGCCTGACATGGCTTGTCCATTCAGCCAGACTCATTTATGGCTTGTCCATTTAACCAAACTCCTTTATGACTTCTCACTTGCCCTGAATGGAGTTTGTGGGCAAACTAAACTTTGTTTGCTAGTATTCAGACAAGGTTTTCTCTCATTGCTTTCCAGAATGACTCCTAAACACACATGTACAGGTGTGCTAATATCGGAATATAAACTTTGTCACTGGTGGTGTCCTTTCTTGGCTGTTAAGTTGCTGTTCCCCTGCAGTAATAAAAGAATCTCATCAGGAACTGTGACCTGCTGCATCTTTGATAGACAGCAAATCGTTGGAATGAATCTGCCTACAAAAACAAAGGGTGATTATTATTCATGTAGAGAAAAGTTCTGGATAAAGGAGATGTTTACAGAGATCAGAATGAGTTTGTAAAAGATTGCATAGGAGACTTGCTTCTTTTCTGAGTGCAGAATCTTGGTTGTGCAAGAGCTTACTCTGTGACCCAATTGCCTATTCAATTATGCCTTGGATAAATTTGTTTTACAGTCTCATGCCCAAAATCTTTACTTACTTTAAGTGATAGAAATAGGATCAGTTAGCTGCAGCTCAGGTTTCTGGGTGTTACTGGGTTTACCATGTCATTTGTTAATATAGGAAGGTTGTTCTTTCTATGCTATGCACTTCTACAGATTATTCAAATGCTTGCTTTCATTTTCAAGTATTCACATTCCAATTCCAAATCATACACTAGGAAAGATGCTTTCTCAAATTTCTGTCCATAAACTACACTTTCTCAATGTACAATAAATTATCTATCCCACATCCAATATATATTGGTTTTGCAATTGATTGTAGTGGATAATATGGAAGGGCCAGTGAAACGTAACTAATTCCATTACTTGCAAAAAAATCAGACAAAGGTTAGCCCATTGAAAGTTATGCATCTGACCATAATAAGTGCATAACATTGCCTATAGTCTTTGGACAGCAATTGGTCAACTCAGAAGCTAATTTGTTGATGTTACTAATATCTGACAGTAAAGGATACCCAGGTGCTTAGTTTAAGTAGACGCCTAAATTTTAGACTGTTAAAGTTTAAAGAACTTTAGAGGGAACTAGGAAAACAGAAGCATAGTTTCTAATTAGACTTTAATCATAGAATGATTTGAGTTGGAAGGGACCTTTAAAGACCATCTAGTCCAACCCACCTGATCATCTAGTCCAACCTCCCTGGTCAATGGCTTTTTAGTCTGTGCTCAATCAACTTTTTTTTGTACTCCATTACAGCTGATTCTCTTTGCTTTCCCTTTGCGATGAAAATTTGGTGACTAGCTGGAGTGTTACTGGGGACTTTACTCAGTTCACTATGACGCAAACAGTCTTCTGATGTACTTTGGAGCTCCAGTGGCTATGTTGATTTATATCAGCTGCAAATCTGGCCCAGCGGCTGTGACCCAACTATTGATAAAATCTAGAAGCTCAACTAATGCAAAGAAATGGATTTTTTTAATATAAATTTCTATTTGAAGGGTGGTCCATAGAGTCATTCTTTGTTTCTGAGTTGTAATCCTATTCACGTTGTTCAGATGATATACTATGCCTGGGGTTGCAATGCATCATGAAAACTGCATTGTGTTGGATACAAATACAATCTGCAGTTGAATAGGACTTTTTTTTTCCTCCTTGTCTATCAAAATTTCTATTACTGTCTCAGTCATTCATTAACAAAACTACAAAGCACACATTCTGACTTCTCTACAGGACCATCTAATATGCCAGTCTTGTAAAGAAGTACTGGCATTGATTTTTAACTGGACAGTAGATTTTTTTTTTAATTTTTTTTTTCCAAAGGCTATTTTTATTCTTTTTAAAGTGGAAGCAAGCATCTTGACTCATCTTCTATGGCACGCAGGACACGGAATGACTTGTTTTGATTTCCCATTTCTCTACCTGGAGAAGAGAAGTCTCTGGGGGGACCTTGTAGAGGCCTTTTAGTATCTGAAGGGGGCCTACAAAGAAGTTGGAGAGGGACTTTTCACAAGGGTGCGTAGTGAGAGGATGAAGGGTAATGATTTCAAACTGAAAGAGAGTAGATTTAGATTATATATGAAGAAAAAAAAATTCACTATGAGGGTGGTTGAGGCACTGGAACAGGTTGCCCAGAGTTGTGGATGCCCCATGCCTGGAAGTGTTCAAGACCAGGATGGATGGGACTTTGAGCAACTGGTCTAGTGGGAGGCGTCCCTGCCATGGTGGGGGGTTGGAACTCAATGATCTTTAAGGTCCATTCCAAGCGAAACCATTCTATGATTTATAAAGGAGCAAAGCAAGCTGTACTTGAATCCAGGATTTGCAAATTTTCTTAAACTCTGCTCCTGAATTAACATGTCTTGAGAGAAATGGTGAAACTTTTGTACCATCTACAAGTAGCAGAGAAATCTGGATAAGAAGAGCTGCTCAATGTTCAGAGAACTGCAACTCCAGTTTTCTTGGGTAAAATGTCCCTTCCTCTTTGTGGTTATTTTTGGCAGACAGGGATGCTTTAGGATATTCTAGAAAAACAAAATTATTTTGGTATAATTGGAAGCTATTTCTAGAGATGTCTACTGCTATTATAAATTATTATTATTATATTATAAATTACTATTAATGTTGTAGTAGACTGTATAAATAATCATCATTTTGGGGAAACAATCAAGAGATCAATCAACAAAGACTGATTAGCACCTAAGTTCCTAAATATGTGGAAATGTTTGTCCTTAAAAGCATGAAGAGAGAATGAAACATCCAGCCATACTGAAGACAGATGGAAAAGACACTATTTACACTGTCTGCTGCCTTGCATATTTACTGAGTTTTTGATAGGCATGCATATGTACCAGGTTGCTGCAGAAGTGTTAGGGTTGGAGATTCAGCATGACCATGCTGATATTCAAAATATTAATAGCCTCTTCATAGTTAGGTGCAGGACTGACTAGAAAAGCAACCACTTTTTTGAAGGTAAAAATCCAGAGAACTTTAGAAACATGTTTGGATGATGGAGTGAAAACAACCTTGTCTGATGCTTTTGTTCATCAAAGCCTTGGAAGGCATTCTTTCTTCACTTTGCAAAAGGCTGCTTTATTGGGGTATTTGTGGGAGATCTGGAAAACTCACTTCGGTTGATATCTGGAACTTGAAATTTGGTCTCCTCCATAAGTAGCATTCATGGATTTGGCAGAGATGTCCCTATCTCTGAAACAAAAATTGAAAGCTTGGGAATCCTGTTGGGAAGAAATTTTTGCCTATGTAAACATTAGAAATGTAAATTAATATCGTGAGAGCTGTACCACGTCTCTTGTTTTTGTTCAAGCAATACTTTTAAACATAAATTAGAGCTTTAGCAAGGTAGACTGAAGGGTGGGGGAAGTGGACTTTTCTTTGTTGTTAAAATTCACAGGTTTTCAATCCAGAATCTTAGAGTTAATGAAGTAACATATTTTGATGGATGAAGTTCAATTTTTATTTTTTTTTTTTTTTTAAAAAAAAGCACTATGACCAGCAGTTTGAAAAACTAGGGAGAATGGGATAGGAATAGTCCAGACACAGAAAAACTATTCATAGTCAGGTAGATTGAGAGGAAAAAAAATAGGTTAATATGAAAATAAGTTTCCTAGGGTTTAGTCCTGTCCTTATTAAAAATGACAATGCACCATTATGAATAGAATGGCTCACCACATTAATATTGTATTCCAGGCTCTGCTAGAAGCCTTTTAATACTACATTAAAAGGAATGTATGGGGATTCTAAATGAGCTATACAAGTCTTTTTTTCATATGCTTGACCCTAATGTCACACAACACGATAGGAGCACCAAATTTGTATGCTTACTAGCTGTTAGCAATACCATCACTTGTATTTGTGTCTATGTATAGCTTGGTGAATCTTACTGTTTGTTTATGATCCCTGCTCTGCTCTGCTGTCACATAATTCTTCCTATCAATAACAATCACAAACACTTTTACTTAGAAGAAATATGGACAATGAATATGCTGTACTCCAACCTAAAGGAACCCTCATAAATAAGCACCTGTGAGGGAAATAATGAACCTGCTGATAACAACATATATTTTTTGCTAACCACTATTAAGGATTTAATGGTATGTCTTTTGAAACAGAGTGACGAAACACAAGTTCATGGTAATTCTTATTTGTCAGTGACTAGGCTAACACATGCCCTGCACTTTTTTTTTTTTTTTTGCCTAAATACCTTCCTATAAATAATGAGCCGAACCTGAATTTAGTAGCATAAGAATATATTATTTTGTTTATTGTGTAGCATAACTTAGACAGGATTTGCGGTCAGCCAAGCACCTTACTCTCCCATTTTCTTGCTCTACGATGCAGCTGGGGAGAAACAATCTATTATACTTCATTAATTGTTTTAAAAATCTGTTGTCTGTGTTATTTTCTCTTTACTTTGCAGTTACAATTAATATTTAACTTCCATTATGCAAAGTCCACTTATGTGTATTAAATTCTATTTGCTAGGCTTCAGTGTCAAAGTGCTGCTGGAACAGAATTTGGAGCCCAGTATCTCCTCTTATGCTAATGTTCAGGCAAAATTGTGAAGTGCATTTTCTTATTCCTTCATCTATGTATTTGACAGAGGTGGAGAACAAGAAGCATAATTTCTATCCAGTTTGCCTCCTTCATAAACTGTTACCTGTTGCAACTTCATTTCCAATTTCCAACCAATTTTCTACTCAGCTTCCTGTTTTTCTGTGCTCTTTAATTCTGTTGGTACAATTGACTACAAGCAGAGTTGTTTTTTTTCTGCTCATATATGCTTGGTTCTAACTATTTGAAGTACAGTAGTTCTAAACCTTAATGTCGTTTTGAAGACAAGTATTAGCAAACTATTTGGGTTCTGTTTTAACATATATTAATGACAGTACTTAACATGTAGTTCTTACTTTTGACTCTAAGCATACTGGGGAGGTGTCTTACCACAATGTGAACTCTCCAGCTGCATGTTGAGTACCAGACTCAGTTAAGGACAGTACTACTGAGTCAGGGATCTCATCTTGGGTATACCAGAAACTCCACCTGGTACTAATATTTAAACAACACTGTTTCCTGTGTTGGATGTGCATCACTGAAATACCCCAGCAGTCATTAAGATTCTTCCTATTCATTTTGGAGAGAATACTAGATCAATGGTGGTTTCAGCTCTATGAGAATTTATATTCAATTCCCTTACTCTGTCACTCAGGGGCTAGTTGTCTACAGAGTTTATGGATGAGACTAATATAACTGAGCAAGGACTTTTAAAATGTACTTTCACTCTTTTCCCTGGAAATAAAACACAGATTCTGGCTGAATAAAGAAAATTCTCTTTTAAACTATCCAAGTGTTGCCAAAGTACTTCAGTCTTAAATCCAATGTTTTCCAAATTAATTACTTGACCTTCTCATAAGCATCTCATAGTTCAGTTCTGGTCCTGTTCTAGTTTTGAAAAAAGCAATAAGACTGTTGAGAAGTTTGAAGAGGATATACCTATGCTGGTTTACATGAAACACCATCTTAGGTTGGCAACAATGCTTTCAACTTTGCAGAAATGTTAGGGAAATAAGAAAGGGGAAAAAATCTCCCTGTATTCCCTTTACTATTTGTATATTTGTATATCATGCTTTTCTATATGGTTTTTAAGAAAGACTGTTTTTTAATATGTCAGGAAAAATGAGGATCTCTGGATCTGGAAATCACAAGGTGGGATGGTAATATTAGTTCTGCCTCAGCATAGAAAGCTATGGGACAAAAGTAGAGATTATGAAAAAAATATTTGTAAACAAATGCCTCAAGATGAGAATTCCAGACGCTTTGGAGAACAAATCCTGAAACCTGATTCTAATGAAGTCAATAGCAGCTTCAATGATGCAGTGTGAAATCTCAAAAAGAAAGTTGCCTTTAACTTTTGGGAAGCTGTCTAGAAGCAGAAAGAAGAGGGGTTTTGTTGCACAGAATAGACAGGGAATAAAATTCCGTTTAGGTCCCTGGAATGCTATCATCAAAAAGGTAGTGATAAATGAATAGTGGGGGGCAAAGGATCACAGTGGTGAGCAAAACAGAGCTGCTGTCGCAGGCAGGAGCCCAGCACTGGGGATGCACAGAGTTCTGATACTGTCCCAAAATGGTTATTCCCCAGAGGAAACTCAAGCCCATCTTTCAAATTAAAAAGAAGAGGAAACAGTTATAACAAAAACCAAGCTTTGCAAAGTCAGCTCCAGCCTGCTGTCTCCAGTTTCCCTTTTGTCAGCAGAACCTGTTGAGAGGCAGCTTGGCAACCCACCTGCGTTTGTTCTTCATGTTATTAAATAGTAACCCTGAGCCAAACACAGTAGAAGTTAGAAAATACGTTAGAAATTATGAAAGAAATCTTAAAGGATCAATTCCCAGAAGGGTCACAAAACACATATGGGGAACTATGAGATATTGGCATCTCTCCTGTGGCTAGTCTGGGTGTGGTTATGCTTCAGGTTTTAAAGTAATATTGTCTTGACACTGCTTTAGTTTGTGGCTTACAGATAGGAATGTTCTTACACTAGTAGAAGGTCGCTTTTACAAGAATCTTGTTTTTCTTTCTATTGAAGAGAATAAACTACACAGGAATGCTCTTCCTCCAGAACTACGTAAACATATCTTAATTAGTGTTTTACTGATTTAACTGATTGTCTCACTAATAGGTGAATCTTTACAAAAATAATTTCTTTCCCGAATCATCAGCCTTTCATTTGTATTAATAGATCTTCAGCTGGTGTAAATTAGAGAATGATACTATTCTTCTCACAAACCGACTGTTGCTTGTCACTGTGTCTCTACTCAGAACTTGATCTGCATTGAGTGCTCTCTGACTTGAGAGCACCAGGTTTGAGAAAGCACCAGCTCCTGAGTAGGTTCTCCAATGTAAAATTTTGAGCTTTACCTCTGTCCATCAGAATTTGCTTAAGTGGCACTTGTATCAGCACAATATAGTATACGAAGACTTAAAAATCAAGGCAGCTAATTAAAAGGAGAATGAATTGTCCTGTATTTAATACATGTGAATGAGGCACAGAGCATAGGAGCTATGGAAGACAGACTTCATGGGTGGCAATGAACCACAGCTGACATAGTGTGACATACAAACCTTGTGGTTTGGCTTGATGGATCTTTTAAGCAGGGAGTGTTTCTGGCCTTTCTTTTAGTGTCTGACATGGACTACTGTTGCGGGTGGAAGATGAAGTAGTAGAATTACCATGTACAAATACAATAAACCCCCAATATGTAAAATGGAACCTGTTTTCTTTACAGTTTTTCCAGCTGCAGTCTTGTGAACTGAATTTTTTAGGTTAAGGTGTCTACAAATCATGCAACTCGCTGTCCACTCTAGCTGTTGGTGATGAAGTTTGAGGTTCATGCCATCAACTGGAAGTTTTAAACTATTTAAGCACCCTGTTTATTCAGTGGAAACAGAAAGCCAGTACGAGAATGTGAGTTAGAAAATACTGAAGTTCTGAATTTACCTGAGGAAATTAATGTCTCTCTTCACTAAGTCTATAGTAATGGTGCAATTGTGTTTGTGTTTGGTGGGCTGGCACTTTTTTTTTCTTCAATGTAGGATCCCTAAGAATTTTATTTAGTGGCACAGACAACGTATTGTGAACATTGTTTCTATGGGCAACAGCTTTGTTTTCTTCCTGATTTATTTCAAATGTATTGCAAGTAACTCTCTTACCTTATAAAAGCATAGGTTGAAACCCACCACTATGAAGGGCTATGTTCTTTTCTGGGTCTCAAACAACTAGGTGAAGTCAAGCTGTGCTTGAGCTGTTTATTTCTTGGCAGCAAAAATTACCATTCTCAGAAAAGTATCAGATAATACAGATTTCACAGTATGCTTTTGTGTGTTTCAGAAACTGATATTTTAATCAGAGATGTAGAATTGCTTGGGAATGATTTGCTGTGCCTAGGAGAAAAAAAGGTGGCCACTTTAGCACCCTCTGTTCCTCTACCTCCTTTGTGTAATACATCATTAGTGTAAGTAGTTACCTTGGAACAAGGGGATAGTTTGAGTTGTACAGTTTGTGGAATTTCTCCAGATCCATGTTCAAGTTGACAAATAAACAAAATGAGCAGGCTGAGTACACTTTCCTTGGTCATCAGCAAAATGGGTTTTTGAGCCTTGGCACACTGGCTTGCAAACTGAGTGCTCCTCCTTTGCTTCTCTGAGGTGGAAATGTCACCTGAACTCTTTTCTCCATGCACTTGGGACATGGACTTATACTTCTGACTCAAGTTAATCAGGATGCAAATTGGGTCCTATAGCTCACTAATACCTAGCCCACCTTTAAATGAACAATGATTCTGTCAGAAATAATGATCTCAAACCAAAGTTCTGCTCTCCTGTGTGCATGTGAAAATCCAGGAGGCAATGGATTTATTCTGGCTCCCTGAGAGTAGAGTTTTTGTTGGTCTCATTACTGTATTTCTCTTTTTAATTAGTGTTTCAGGCAGAGCTATCGAAATATGCTCTTGCACTTCAAAAAAAAAAAAAAGATTCAGAGTTTGTTGCGCTTTCTGATGTGTTGGTATTTCTAGTGGGTGTCTTTAATAGTAAGCTGTAAGAAATTCCAAAATGTGAGGATTGCTTTTACATAGGTAGTCCATGGGAGAATTGCCAAGTACAGTCAGATGAATAAAGCATACTGGGGGGAAGCTAGGTCACCTTGTAGTTTTTGACTTCTCCAGTGCTGAAAACCTCTCACCAGGCCAGGGCTCTGAATATTATGACTCGGGAAAGGAAAGAGATTAGATCAAGAATACCTCAGCTATTGACTTTTTACTAGCAGTCATGTTTCTGCTGCTCCTGCCCTCATGGACTTGCATTGTGCCAGCACTATGAGGGACAGCATTGCATGCAGGGGCAATCCAGCTGCTCTTGAAGTGTATTGCTGCACGCGCTGTGCTATTCACCGTAGAGACTGAAAACAGTACAGGTGTGTCTGATACCTTAGCTGCAGTCAGACACCTTTGACCAAAGAGCGCTTTGCATCACCTTAATCTGTGCCCGCCTGCTGCTCTCCAGGAGAACATCAATGGTAGACAGAACACACAGCTGTATACATCTATTCCTCTGATACCTTTAGTCATTGAAAAGTCAGAGAAACAACTTTGCAGAAAACATTCAAAAATCATCCTGAGGGTCCCCTTGCAGCCCTACCTTAATTGCCTCCTTCAGCTCTAAGTGTCTTTCCTTTTTTTACCTTGCTGTGCAGGAGAATCTCCTTTTACACTGCATTATTTAGTATCTTAAGAGTAGGCACTGTAACTTCCAATGTTTTGAAGCCTCTAAGCCAGTTTCTTCTTTGATTATTTAAAGGAAACAGGGATTTTTCTGTTTCTGAGCAATCAGGTTATAGGAAAATGACAATTTTTTGTGCCGATTTAGGCTTTGTTGTGTGGGTTGCTGTTTTTGGTTGTTTGTTTTGTTTGTTTTTTTTTTTTTTTTTAAAAAGTACTGGAATCATATATACCAAACTTCCTGCATGGGAAAATGGGGATGTTCAGCTTAAGGAACAACAAAAGAAA